>CM076579.1:964228335-964499523 GCA_034641835.2 Pinus albicaulis
CAACACCTTATAGGGGGCATAATACCTATGTGCTAATTTAATGTCCTTATTTTTTTTCTTGAGAGACATCTATTTATATGCTTGTAGTTTCACAAATATCTAATCTACCACTTTAAATTCCCTTTCACGACGATATTGATTCTCTTGTTGTTTCATCCCATTTTGTGTTATAACTAAGTTTTCCTTTAATAATTTGAGAACCTCTCATTGCAGCCTTATGTGGTCCTCCAATGCTTGAGCCTTTACAATCCCTTTAAAGGGTGTCTTGATAGATGGAGGATGATATCCATAAAGTGTCAAAAATGGGGACATTTTTAATAAAGTATGGAGAGATGTGTTGTACCACCATTCTACCTAGGGAAACCACTTGACCCATTATGTCTATTTACCATATGTAAAGCAACATAGATATCCTTATAATCATTTATTCACAATTTTAATTTTCCTATCGGATTAAGGATAGTAAGATGAGTTGTGAGACAATTGACTATTCAAAGAAGAAAATAATCCAGTCCAAAAAATTCCAGTGAAAATTGGATCTCTGTCACTTACAATAATATTTTATATTCCATGTAGATTTTGGACTATTTCCATGAATTCTTTTTCCACTGTAATTTCTTTAAAAATATGATAACGAGAGAAAAAATTAGCATATTTTTTAATTTCATCTACCACTACCATAATGATATTATTTCCTTAAGATTTAGGTAAAATTGTAATAAAATACATTGAAAATTCTTCCCAAGACTGGTTTGGTATTTCTAATGGTTGTAGGATACCTAGGGTCTTTATTGTCTCTCATATATTTTGTTGGAAGACCATACATTCAAATACAAATTTTTGCACATATGCTTTAAGACCTTCCCAAAAAATATATTTCTTGATCCTATGGCATGTTTTCAAGAACCTCGAATGCCCTCCTATAGGAGAAATGCGTAATTCCAAAATGTAATTCTGTTTGATTTGATAATTTGTACATAAGTATAAGTGATCTTGATACCACATCAAATCATTCATCCACAATTTTTTTTTACTGAATCAGGATCCTCCTGCACTTATTGAATCATTCTTGCTTACATTTTAATATTGCTTCCATAATATCCTTGCTTCTTCCACCCAATTATATTATGGAATGGAAATAACACATAATAAACCCTGTATGACTTCTTCTTTCCTTGAGGCTTCCTATGTCACAATATTTTTTTCTCTCTTTTTGTAGTTAATCTCAAAGTGATAGCCTAGCATCTTTGTAAGCCATTTTTTATTTCTCTTATGAAGTATTTGTTCCAAGAAATTATTCAAACTATCATGATTTGTTTTTACTTTGAAGTTTATTCTTATTAGGTATGGACACCATTTCTTAACTGCATGTAGTATGGCCAACATATGTTATTCATAAATAGATTAGTACTAATACCAACCAATGCATGACATATTATTGGTCTAGAAATTCTAGTTCAAGATCTTGTGACAGTTCAACTTCTTCATCTTCACAATCTATGTAGAATAATTTATTCTCTCCATATTTGTGCATCTTCTTGTACTTGTTTTCATAGTTGAAACATGGTCTCTTTACAAATTTTTCATCAATTTGTTGAGGTGTCAACTTTTTCAATTTAGGAGAGGGAGCATGGTGTTATTTATATTTATTATTGACCAATTTTTTAGTAGCCTTATTTTACTTTCAAATTTCCTTGCTAGACTAAAAACATGTTGTAGGGATTTATATTAAAAGAGATTCACCTAGGTCTGGATAATTTCCTTTAATGTTGCCTTGAAGAGGTATAAGAAATCATCCTTTGAAATATCCTTTACCTTGAGACTCAACTTTTGGAATTTTTGAACATGATCTGTAACTGGACCTTTTTGTTGAATATTTATTAATTGAATAAAGAATGTATTTATCTTAATATCCCCATAATGTGTTATCAATTCCTATGTAAAAAAAGGAAAAACATACAATATAATCCTTTTTTCTTTTACAAATCCATTAATAACATACATGTTGATCATATTCTCAAGCCATGGTTTCAATATTTACCTTTTGCAGGGCTTCTTCTTGGCTTAGGTCAAAGTATTGCTCCATCTAGAATATCCATGTTATAGGATCATTACCAACAAAATTTCTCATGTCAATATTCACAAAAAATAATATAAATAAAATTTCATGAACAATTAATAAAATAATAAAAAATTGAATATTTGAAAGGCAAGTAAAATTACATGGCATTAGGGCCATTTATCCATTTTCTTAAATTTTGTTTAAAGTTGTTTATAATTATAGTAGATCACATAATGTTTAAGGGAGGTAACTCAAGTTGGGATACAAAATTTAGTACTTCATTTTCATTTTCCAAATTCACTCTCCTTCTCTCAGCCATATAGGGTTTTAATCTCTAAGAATGGAGACCAAGGTTTCAAAAGTAATCTCATGGGCATGGTAAGGAACTTCTCTTTTCCCTATATTCCATTTCCCTTCTTAATTTTTATTTATTTTTTATTAATTTTTCTCATTGTTTAATAATTTATTATAAGGTTAATGACACTAAATAATTATCCCATTATTCTCATGGTAGATTTTGTGGAGGAATGAAAGGAAATGTACTTTTGTTTACAAGGTGGAATTGCTTCCCCCTTCTATAAATTTCTCTCCAGTTATTTATGTGTGTGTGTATGTAATTGTACACACACAAACACTTTTTTATCTTTTAAATATATATCCTAAGTAAATTTGTTGGGAAATTTCCCTCATTCTAATGTTGGTACCTAGGGTAGATTGGTTTATACAAAAGCTTGAGGCTTTTTCACCACAAGGATCAAGGTCATTAAAAAAATGATACATGTTAAAATCTCAATATGTTACTTGTGGAATTTGAACCTAGGTGGTCAGGATAACAATCCTCCTCTCAACTATCTTAGTTAGATCCAATTAACACACACACACACACACTCATGTTCTTTTTAGTATCCTCCCTTGAGTAATTTTTACAAACATTATTTATCTCATTAGAGGTTCATTTTTAGATATCACTAGATTCAATCAAGTTTAGGGCCTCCATACACTCCATTTATTACTCCTCTTGAGAGTACTATCTTAAGAGAATATTTTCCTAGTGTGAAATTTGTAGTTCTATTGTAACTAAAGTGAAACCAATCAACGTAGTCCTCTAGAGATTCATCTCCTCCCTAACTCATTAATTTTTTTTAATCTTTGGGATACTTTTCTTTTAAAATAATCCCATTGTTTCTTTATGAAAAGGTCCTTCATTGTATTCTATGCTTGAATACCATCTATTAAGGCACATGAACCACCAAATGGTTGTCCCCTTCAATATATAAGGGAATAATCATAGTTCTATGTATCATTATTATAGCCATGTTTTTTGTAGTGTACTTCACTCAAAAATAAAAATGTACAAGTCTTCACTAACCATTCCATAGAAATGGGGAAGAGTAGATGGTTTGATGTTATTTATTCTTACCTGTTACCCTCTTTCCAATATAAGATACTTAAACATCACTTATCCTTCATCATATCTTCATTTCACTCTTTCTTTTTCTCAGTCTTCTGTTGGAAAACTTATTCTCATTAATGTCAACTTTCTATGGGAGTGTAGTTGGATCAACATAAAGTAACCTAGATCAGTTAATACCAACATGAGAACATACATGAGTTATCAATGATGTTAATAATAATATCATCATATCTTGGAGGATATTATGGATTAGCCAATATCAGGAGAAAAGATAGTGAAAAACAAAAAATCAAGGATCATTTCAGGTGGTCCTCAACTCTTAACTGCAAGGGGCATTTCAAATGATGCTAGGTAGTCAAAATTCCAAAGGTACATTGCATTTATTGAATAGATTCAGGGCCAACCACTCCTTTTTGAAAAAACCACCATCGATCCCCCCACCCCCCAAACTGTTGAATGTGATATGAAACGAGTTTAGGTGATGTGGCACTAGCACATCTGGTCCATCGTCAATTGACTTATGGAAATGCCATCATCAAATGCTAGCCTGTTTACTGGACACTTGGCCATCAAATAGTTTTCAATACAAAAGTCACAATATTTTCCTGATATATTACAATTATATCCCCTAGTCAATCTCTTGATCATGAAGAGCTTAAGCACTAATGCTTAAGGGATAGAATCCATTGGTCCCTTGGAACGTTGGATATGTTGAGTTTGGTAGCTTGGGAGGTACTCCAAGCCCTAAGGATCTAGGTTTGGAGGAATGGGCACCACAAAATTGGTTTGTGGGCATAGAACCCAAGCTTGTGGTTTTGTACCCAAAGGTGTGGGGCTAAAACCATCAGCAGTTTGAGTGATTTGATGCTTGGAGGTGATAAAGGACCCCTAGAAGAGCAAGGGGAAACTTCAAGCGCTCAAATTTTAGGTCTACAATATAAGATATTAATTTATTTATGTTAATATTGGGCTTTCTCTAGGAAAGTTGGGTCAACTAGAGGAAAATTAAACCCACAAGGGCAGTTCATTGAGCTCTTGAGAAGAATATAAATATAAGGTGATTGTGAGACCTCAAAAGCACATCTAAAGTGCATCAAAACATATAATCACATCATCTAAAGTGGCCGCAGATATTAGGAGCCCGAGAAAAGGAGTAAACATTAGGGGAATTTTGAGTTCTGAAATGGACCTCCTAAGGAAATTATAAAATAATAGTGGAAATAATAAAATAATATTAGATTACATCATCAAATTTTAGAGGGAAAAAAGAAAAAACTACTTTTTCAACTCATATTTTCAACTTATCTCCCTATGGGTTTACTCAAATTTCGAGCGGGAACACTAGTTGGATGAAAATTTTGATTCTTCATCCAAGCAGTACCCATGTTGAATAGTTTTGATGGACCCTGATACACGTAAAAACAAGAAATACATGAAAAACGTGATTGCAATCACGTTTTTTCATGTATTTCTCATTTTGCAATCACATTCTTTTCATGCATTTATCATTTTTTTGTAGCAGGGTCCTTCAAAAGTATGAAACATGGGTACTCATTGGATGAGGAATTAAAATTTTCATCCAATGACTACTCCCTCTTGAAATTTGAGTAAAACCTTAGGGAGATAAGTTGAAAATACAACTTGAAAAAGTAGTTTTATTATTTTATCATTTTTTAATATTTTTATTTTTTTTTACCCCAAAAATGGTGAATCACCCACCATGGTTGACATCATCATATTGAATCCTATTGGTTCTTATAAATTTTATTTTGGTTGTACATTTTTCTTAGGAGGCTTATTTGAGACCACAAAAGTTCTCTAATGGGAGTTGTATTGCATCTTTTCTAGGACTTTTTTGGAGGGATGAGTACCAGCAGAGCAGGTCAAGGCTTCAAGTATAATTTTTTAGTTATTTTGGTATATATTTAGGGCTAATTTTATCTATTTTAGAGGGCCACATAATTTTTGTTCAGTTTCAGGGAGACTGGGCCCATCTAAGGTATCTTAAAGAGGCTCATGACCACTATTTTGAGGAGCAGATAGTCCAAATTTGAGAAGGAAGGGAGGCCACAATTGTTATCGGGCTATTTGGGCATATGAGAGGGCTAAAAATAGAATGTTATTAGACCTAACCAGTAAGCCAAAGCTACAACATTATATAACATCTAAGAAAGAGTCAAAATGTATGTTAATGATGTGATTAAGTTGTTTTTGATGTTAGTGGATGGTGTTCCAGGGTGGACATATTTCGGAAGGACACTTTTGGTATGTTGGAGGGATGCGAGAGAGTGATCCTTGTGTTCCCTAAGTGAAATGAATTGAAGGAATAATGAGCTACTATAAGTGGAAAATCCGATGAGCTAATTAACTAATTTTTGAAGGACTAAATAAGGAAATTATAGAGGATCAACTTGTAGCCCAAGTTTGTTGTTGGAGAAGGGATTATAATAGTGATAGGTATCATCCCTCCTACCCTATGTTTGTCATCATTAGAGAAAAATAATAATATAATAATGGGAATAAGTCCCTAAGTAGCTAAGGAGCAGCAGTGGGAAATAAGTATCAAATATTTGTGTCCTTAAAGGACTAAGGAATAACTAGTGATCATGATGACCCTATGTGTTGGTTTTAGATGGAATTATGATAAAATAGAGGGTATATTTGAGAGTCGTGTTTAGTTCCCTAAAGAATCAAGACCAATAATAGAGGAAGTGTTGCATATTGGGAGCAGACCAATCCACAATGTTTCCAAGATATGACAAAGTATTTATGATCATTCACTACATTAGCTAGATTTTCAGTGTATCTTGTTATTGTATTCTTGTAATAATGAATGTATGAGGGAAATTATCCCTGGTATGCTGGGATCCCTAGACTGTTATATTATCATATTGTTAATATAACTAAGTTGGTTTTTGTAAATAAAAGCTGTCTATATTTTGTGCACTAGTATATTTATAGTTGTATATTGTTTCAATGTGAAAAGTAGTTTGTTATGATACTTGGATTGATAGCGTCAGTAATTGTAATATTATAACTTAGACTCCAGTATCGTGGAAAAAATCATGGTATTAGAGCTACTTTTAAGGGCCACTTGTGAATCAGAATGTGCATAGTGAAGTACAACTTAAGAGGGATTTGGTCACATTGTTGTTGAAGGGCTCACAATAATGTTGAAGTTGCAGGTTGGTCTCTAGTATGAGGATAGGTTGGAAGGGTTGTCCAACTATATTCCATGGAAGGAAATGATCAAGTTGGTTTTGATGGTCAACAGGATCTAGGAATTTTCCGAGAAAGTAATCAAGAAGCCAACAAACCCAAAAGACCCAGAAGTGTATGAAGATTTGGATATGAAGGAAGAGTTGACCATCCTAGACAGTGTCAAGGATTCCTTAATACCTCATATATATATGAAGAACACTACCCATGAAATGTGGGAGGCTCTTCATAATTTGTTACAAAATAAGAATGAGAATTGAGTATTGGTATTGCAAGATAAATTGAAGGCCACCAAGATGATGCAGGGTGAAGTGGTGACTTCGTATCTGATGAGGTTGTCTTAGGTTCATGATGAGATTTCTGCCATTAGTGAGACTATCTCAGATTTGGATATGGTGAGGATTTCCTTGAAGGGTTCTACTCTAGAGTGGAAGTCATTCATCAAGGGTATTATTTCTAGACAAAAGCTTCCAGACTGGAACAAGTTGTGGGATGACTTCATCTAGGAAGAGTTGTAAGACAAGGATATTCATATGAACAAGAAGGCTTTTGATGATGACGTGGTACTTGTAGCAAGAATGAAGGGAAAACAAAAGAATGAATTAAGTAAAATGAAGTGTTTCAACTGTGGCGAGATGGGTCATTTTTCGACAAAGTGTCCAATGAAGAACAAGGGAAATGATGAGAAGAAGAAATTAGGGAAGCTGGTTGCAGGTGTCATCACTTCCATTGAGATAGATGATCTATCTAGGAGATTTTATAATGAGGAATTTGTTTTTATCTCTCATTTCTCATAGGGTACCATCTAAGAGGTTGCATGATATGTGGATAATGGTGCATCGAAGCATATGACAAGGTCACAAGATGTGTTTAAGACTCTATATGAGTGGGACTCAAAGTTGAACATGGAATTTCGTGACAATATTTAGAAACAGATTAGAGGATCATGTGTCGTGCCATTTAGAATGGTCAAGTCAGGTGATGCAATTTTAGGATGTACTATTTGTACCAAGACTCAAATATAGTGTGATGTTTGTCTCAATGATTGAGAAGAAGGGGTTTGAGGTGTTGTTCCAGAGTTAGAAGACGAGACTCAGTCCTAGAGGCTCTAGCTCCATAGGTGTTTTTGTTGGAGTTATAGAGCATGGTCTATATAGGTTGATGAGAAAGAATATAGATCATAGGAAGAAGAAGCATAATTAGGTACAGGTTTCAAAGAAGCAGGTGCAGGTTTGAAAGGAGAAAGTATAGTTTCCAAAGAATAAGGTCCAGGTTTCAGAGGTTTAGAAGCAACCAGGTTTTAGAGGGAGTTTGAGGGAGAATGTATTACCCAAGAAGAGTGCTTAGACAGTGGGGAGAAAGGGTGCTTCTACAACTGACAAGAAGGAATCATGGAAATACCTGAAAACATTTTAGGAGAAGAATAAGTAGGAGGCTTCTAGTGACAATGACACTTCCTAAAGAGGCATAGTCCATGCTACAAGGGTTTTTGTAGTTATGGGCATCATGAGTTGGGCAAGTGTTGCAAGTAGTGAAAATGATGAAAAGTTATTTCCTAGTCTTATAAGAACCTCCCTCACTAAGAGGGATTGTTGTGTTTGTTATCTTGGGAGTTACTCCAAGCCCTAGGGTTCGAGGTTTGGAGGAATGGGCACCAAAAAATTGGTTTGTGGGCTTAGAAACCAATATTAGGGTTTTCTACCCAAAGGTGTGGGGCCAAAACCATAATGAGTTTGAGTTATTTGATGCTTGTAGGCTATAGAGGACCCCTATAGGAGTAAGGCTGATCCAGGAGGATCTTTATTTATTGCAGATCAATAATTAGGTCCAGTCTACTACATTTTGTCTGATTTCCAGCTCAGTCTTCAGATTATTTAGTTCGACCTCCAATGTTCGGATGAGAGTTACTTCGTCATGGTTCAGTGTGATTTTATGGTGTAATTTGGTGTCATGGTGTATGTGGGTTCATGGTGATGACATGTTGACATTATGTAATGGTCCTAAGGCCTAGACCTAAAGCCCAAGTCCTAAGGTCTAAAACCTAAGACCTAGCGCTATACAGATGCAAAATTTGTATTAAAACTATGGTGTATTAAAAACCTAAGCCTAAAATACCTGGCGCAACAAACCTATGGTGAAAAAAATTACAATAAAACCCATGTTCTAAGGCTTTGTGCCTAAACATTAAAACTATGTAATAAACGAAAATACAAAATGGGATATACAGTTAATCATCGGTCTAAAACTGCATCAGAACTGTTGGCATGGAATATGTGTAGAAACCATGGCGAAACTCTTAGTATTGATTGCAGAGTTAAATTTCAGAATTAACTATAGCAGAACCAGGATATGTGAATGTTGCGACAGTTAATAAGACCATTGCAAAAACCATCAAAAGATATATTGTGACCACTGAAGGTGAGTTGTCACATCGATAATGTTGATCGCCAGCTAGTCAAAGCCGCCGGGATCAAACCGCGAGGTGACAAAAAACAGGATTGACCTCGCCTGCTCACATGTCGCTGTCAGCTCATCCTCCGCGCTATTTCGCTGACCAACAGGGATTAATTTTAGCATAAGGTATATTTTTGGTTTTGATGTTAAATTAACCAGGTGTAAAGATATGCACCATATATATTATGTGTCACCAGTCATTTTACCAAGACCTAATCTTATCTAATGCCACATAAATGTAAAACCATATGCCTAATTTGGCTTCTAGAAGTTCAAGGCCAAGGCCTATTTAACCTTGGCATTTTCTTCATGAAGGGGACATGAGTGATTTTGTATTCAGATTGTGAGCGAGAGAGGCAGTTGTTGTTTTCAGTGTTTCTTGGTTGTCTGGAGGTGGAATCAAGTGTAGAGATAGGTGTTGGAAATCTAGGAGAGAGAGATTTATGTTGTCAGTGACTAGTGGTGCCTACGAGCACATTCATTCTGGTGTATTTTCTATGTAAATACTTCCTCGAATCAATCCTAATAACTCGAACACCCATTTTGAAAGCGAACCTGGAGACGTAGTCCACCAGGGACAAAATCTGTAATCAATGTTTGTTGTCTCTTATCTCTATTCTTTGCTGTAATTTCATTCATAATATGTTGCTAGTTTGAGTCTTTAATGCTTTAGATTTCCTTCAGTCTTCCACATTAATAATTTCAGTTAACAATCAATTCACTGATGGCAATTAATCAATTCTACTTTAGTACTTAATGTTGATCATATTCAAATCATATATTTTGGTATCAAAGCGGGTTGTGCTTTGTAGTATTTTTGCCAGTGAATGTTCAACCAGGTTATGATTGCAACATGGAGAAGGAACACATTAGGAGTTTTATCTAGACATTGGAAAGTGAAAAGTCTCTCATCAATTGACGATGACAGGAACTGAAGTAGGTGAAACTCCTGAAGTGAAGGTCATGGATGAGAATCAAGTTCAGCAAATGTTTTTGAACATGCAATAGTTGTTGGTAGAACTCTACGAAGATAAGAAGGTGAGAGATGTCGCTTCTTCTTAAAACACATCAAAGAAGGACAAGGGGAAAGGAAAAGCTGATAAAACTCCTTCTCCTCCATCATATCCATCATCATTATCATCTTCTTCTTCTTCTAGTTCAAATTCTGAAATAGAAAAGAAAGCTCAGAAATATTTTTTGAAACTTGATGTAAAATTTGAACTACCTGTTTATGATGGAAAAATGAACCCAAAGAAACTAGCACCAAAATATTTTATACACAAAAAAATCTAGTTAGCTACTCTTAGGATGGGGGGAATTGCTTTAATCTAGTGGGAGAGTAAAACACAAATAGTTTTAAAGTGTAAAGGTAAAGTCATCTCCTCATGGTCTAAGTTTTTAAAAGCTCTCAGGAAACAATTCTATCCATCGGGATACATGAAGCAAGATGTTATTGATTGGAAACATTTAAAACAAGTTAAGGGACAGAATGTTCAGGATTTTATTCAAAAGTTACTAAAAAAGCGTTGGTTCTTGGTACTCCTTTGGATACACATGAAAATTTAGTAAATTACATTGGTAGTTTACATTCATATTTTCAACATACATTATTGACATTTAATCCTAATGACTTTGATGAAGTACGTGTTCAAGCCATACATATCGAATCAGGTGGCAACCCATTCAAGTTTTCACCAAAGACATCCAATCAGTTTGATTCCAAAGATAGCAAGAGGGAGAGCAGTTGGAAGGGAAAGAATACAATGACAACTTAGAAGGAAGTTGAAAGACCTAACTTTACTCGCTGCCAGGGGATTCGACATGATTAAGCCAGATGTTGGAAACTTCACCCAGAACTCATACCAAATAAGTTCTAGAAGAATAATGGTGAAAAGAAGGCTACGACAACAATCCAATAAGATCTAGGTTCCGATTCAGGTGATGAAAGGAAAATAACCACAATGGTTACGATAGGTAAAAATTATGACACTAGTTCAAGTTCAAGTACTTCTACTTATTCTTAATACATTAATCTCTGGATGAAGATAAAAGAGTTGAATTATTTCACATAAGGATAACTTCTAAGCACATGAAATAGATACATTATTTGACAGTGGGTCACACACAAATTTAATATCTTAATCATTAGTTAAGAAATTTGGTTTGGAGACACAATATCATCCAATACCATACCCATTAGGATGGCTAAATGAACAAACTCAGATTAATGTCAAAAACCAGTGTCGTTTAAAATTTTCCATCGCAGCTAATTACATTGATGAAGTGGATTTAGATGTGATACCATTAGACATATGTGGAATAGTGCTAGGACGTCCTTATCTCTATGATCGTGATGTAGTGTTTCATAATAAAGAGCATAAATATCATCTTAAGAAAGATGGGATTGAATATATCATTCGAACACATACAATCAAAACTCACTTGGATTTATTTAATGTTAATTAGTTTAAGAGACTAATAAGTTCAAGTAAGAGATATTTACTCATGGTTGTAAAATAACAATGTAAGGATATTCATGATTCTTTTTCAGGTTGTGAATCTCAGTTTAAAGATAGTTTGGTTAAAGTGGTAGATTCATTTCAAAGTCTATTTAAAGAACCAAAACATCTGCCTCCTAAACGGGAAATACAACATGAGATACAGTTGATGTTTAATTCCCCTATTCCTAATGTCAGAATGTATCACATGTCAGTAATAGATAATGAAGAAATAAAGAAACAAATCCAAGAACTAGTTGAAAAAGGTTTAATTCAATCTAGTTCATCTCCATGTGGTTCACCCATAATTTTAGTTCCTAAGAAAGATAGGACATGGAGAATGTGTGTCGTCTTTAGGGCCTTAAATAAAATCACAATCAAGAACATGTATCCTCTTCCCAAGATAGATGATTTACTTGACCAGTTAAAAAATGGTGTCTATTCCACTAAGTTGGATTTTCATATTGGGTATCATCAAATTCGAATAGCAGAAAATGACATCTAGAAAAATGCATTCAAAACTAGGCAAGGACTATTTGAATGGTTAGTAATTCCTTTTGGTTTGTGTAATGCACCAACAACTTTCATGCGTGTTATGAATGATGTCTTCCATCCATACATTGATAACTTTGTCATAATTTACTTAGATGATATCATGATTTTCAGTTCTAGTATGGAAGAGCATGTTAGGCATGTTAAACATATCTTTGAAGTGTTGCAGAGAGAAAATATTTACCTTAAGTTGTCAAAATATGAGTTTGGGAAAACTTCATTGGTTTATCTTGGTTACATTGTTGGAGGTGGTCATTTAAAGATAGATCCAACTAAGGTAGATGTGATTGTTAAGTGGCCAAGGCCACAAAATGTAACTAAAGTTAGGAGTTTTCTAGGTGCAGTTCAGTATTGGAGAAAATTTATTGCTCAGTTTTTTTTTATTGAAACATTTTTACATGCTTTAACAATATCTAAAGTTTCCTTTCAGTGGGGAGGGAAACAACAAAAACATTTTGATTTACTTATGCAGAAACTTGTCACAGTACCAATCTTACCTTTACCTGATCTTTAAAATCCATTTGAAATTGAAACAGATGCAAGTGGTTATGCAATGGGTGCAGTCTTACATCAAAATCAGAAACCAATTTGTTTTCATTTTGAAACTTTTTCTAAGGTAGTAATCAATTATCCGAAATATGATAAAAAATTGTTTTCTTTGGTTTAAAGTGCAAATAAATGGAAACACTACATAATGGGTAAAGAAACAATGATTCACACAGATCATCAACTCCAATACCTTCATTCATAGACTAATTTGCAACATTCTCACTACTACAGATGTATGGGATTCCTTCATAAATTTCACTTAGTAATTAAGTACTGGAAAGGTGTAGCAAAAAAAATAGTTGATATGTTGTCTAGACCGTATTTGAATGCTTCTGTAGTACTGCGGAATAGTTCATTGAAACTCAAAAGTTATGTAGAATAGTATAGTACTGATGCTAATTTCAAAGATATTTATGAATCACTAACTCATGGTACTCAGGTGTAAGAAATCAATTTTCGTATTCATACAGGTTTTTATATCATTTGGTTAAGTTGTGGATACCACAAACATAAAAAGTACATGTTATTCAAGAAGCACATTCTTCTTGAATTGCGAGACATTTTGGCGTAAGCAAGACTATGGTGCATATTCAAAGGTATTGTTACTAGCCTTGCATGTATGAAAAAATTGTGAAGTACATTAAAGGATGTGTGATGTGTTCAACAAGCAAGCCAAGCAATCGAAAGATTGGTTTGTACATGCCACTTCCAGTTCCTTTACAACCATGGGACAAAATTTCCATGGATTTTGTTAGAGGACTGCCTATGTCCAAGAGAGGGCATGATTACATGTATGTCGTGGTTGATCATTTAAGCAGGATGTGCATTCTTGTTTCGTGAAAAAAGCAAGTGACTATAGAACAGAAGACACAAATGTTCTTTCAATAAGTATGGGTTCATTTTGGGTTACCTACTTCTATTATTTCTAACTGAGATACTCGCTTTGTAGGAGAATTTTGGTCCACTTTGTGGGGACTCATGGACACAAAGCTGAAGAAGAGCGCAACTTTTCATCCACAAACCGATGTATAGAAAAAAGTGGTAAACATGATAGTGATACATATTCTTCGATCTTACTATAGTAAACATCCTAAGTTGTGGAATGAATATTTACCTTATGTGCAGGATGCTTACAATTAAGCCTTACATTCTTTGACTAATCGATCACCGTTTGAAACATGTTTGGGGTATCTACCAAAGTCACCAATGGCCTTCATGTTCGGTGAAGAGGATAAAGTGGATGGACATGATGATTCAAAATAATCAGTTAAGTTCATTCAATAGATATAACAGATACATGAAGTAGTGCAAGATCAGTTAGAGAAGAGTCAGCCCAAGTTAAACTGTGCCACGACAAGCATCGAGTCGATCATCATTTTCAGGTCAGTGATTAGGTATGGTTGTATATCAGTAAAGACAGGTTGAAAGGAGAAGGTAAGAAACTGAAACCCATCAGGTATGGTCCTTTCAATATTGTTGAAAAGGTTGGAAATAATGCATTTTGGTTAGATTTACCTCCTTACATGCCCATTTATTCAGTTGTAAATGTAGAAAATATGAAGTTGAATGAAACTCCGATGATAATTTATCCCAAGGAAGATACACAAAGTCCTACTATTGATGATTTAGCACCTGATTATATGAATGAGCTGCAGGAAGATACCATCTTGGACAGGAAATTTCACACTTCCAGGTGAGGAGATGTTGAATATCTTTGAGTAGGACTCAAGGACATGAATCGGAGCAAGGCGAGGTGGGTAGAGATCAGAAAAGTGAGGGAGATGTACCATCACCTGATGTCTGCTTAAATCAAACTTTTGTGGTCCAAAAAATTTCAAGTGGAGAGGATTGATCTAGGAGGATCTTGATTCAGTGCAAATCGACAGTGAGGTCCAGTTAGCTCTAGTTTGTTCGATGTCTAGTACAGTATTCATATCGTTCAATTTTACCTCCAGTGTTTGGATGAGAGTTACTTCATTATGGTTCAATGTGATGTTATGGTGTAACTTGGTGTCATGTTGTATGTGGGTTCATGGTGATGACATGTTGACATTATGCAATGGTCCTAAGGCCTAGACCTAAGGCCTAAGACCTAAAGTCTAAAACCTAAGACCTAGCGCTATACATATGCAAAATTTGTATCAAAAATACGTTGTATTAAAAACCTAAGCCTAAAATACCTACCGCAACAAACCTATGGTGCAAAATATTACAACAAAACCCATTTTCTAAGGTTTCAGGCCTAAACATTAAAACTATGTAATAAACGCAAATAAAAAATGGAATATACAGCTAACCATCAGTCTAAAACCGCATCAGAACTGTTGGCATGTGAATAGGTGTAGAAACCACGAAGGAGCTATTAATATTTACCGCAGAGTTAAATGTCGTAATTAACCACAGGCCCAGGGCTTGTAATTCGGTTAGAGACAATATTGTTTCCTTTTATGCCTTAAGTTCAAGGAATGACCATGACCACCAGAGGTGGATAACGTTGACTACCAACAAGCCGAAGATGCCATGATCAAACTGTGAGGTGGCAACAATCCGGATTGACCGCCTACTCACATGCTGTCGTCAGCTCGTCCTCACGGTTTTGGTAACCGCCATGTGTTAATTTTAGCCTAAGGTCTATTTTTGGTTTTCATGTTAAATGCACAAGGTGTAAAGATATGCACCATATATCTTATCCACTAGGTGTCACCATGTCATTAGATCGAGACCTAATCTTATCTAATGCCACATAAATGTAAAACCATATGCCTAATTTGGCTTCCAGAAGTTCGAGACCAGGGCCTATTTAACCTTGGCATTTTCTTCATGAAGGGGACATGAGTGATTTTTTATTCAGATTGTGAGAGAGAGAGGCAGTTGTTGTTTTCAGTGTTTCTTGGTCATCTGAAGGCGGAATTGAGCACAGAGACAGGAGTTAGAAAGCTAGGAGAGAGAGCTTTATGTTTTCAGTGACCTGACGTGCCTGTGAGCACATTCAGTCTAGTGTATTTTCCATGTAAATACTTCCTCATATCAATCCTAATAAAGCAGACACCCATCTTGAAAGCAGAATCAAAGACGTAGTCCACCAGTGATGAACTCCGTAATCAATGTTTGTTGTCTCTAAGATCTGTTCTTTGTTGTAATTTCATTCATAATATGCTACTGGTTTAAGTCATTAATTCTTTATATTTCCTTCAGTCTTCCACATTAAGAAGTTCAATTAACAATCAATTCACTTATGGCAATTAATCAATTCTACTTCAACACTTAATTTCGATCACATTCAGATCAAAGACGCAGCTTCCAGAATTCAAATATGAGGTCTACAATATGAGATATTAATTTATTTATGTGATTTTTGGGCTTGCTCTAGGAAATTTAGGTTGGCTAGAGCAAAAGTATGACCACAAGGGTAGTTATTTGAGCCCTTGAGAAGCATATAAATATAAGTTGATTGTGAGACCTCAAAATAACATTCAAATTGCATCAAAACATATAATATTATCATTTAAAGTTCCTGTAGAGCTCAGGATGCCAAGCAAAGCAGGAAAGGAGTTGTTTTGCATCTTTTCTAGCACCATTTTGGAGGTCTAAGTACCAACAAATCAGATTGAGAATTCAAGGAGGATTTACGGGTTGTTTTGGTGTATATTTGTGGTTGATTTGATATCTTTTAGAGAGCCACATAATTTATTTTTAGTTGCATGGAGGATGAGCCCTTTTAGGGCAGCCTAAAGAGGGTCATGACCACTATTTTGAGGAGCAGACCGCCCATATTTGAGAAGGAAGGGAAGCCACAATTGTTAGAGGGATAGTTTGGCATATGAGAGGGATAAACACAGATTATTAGTAGCCCTAACTAGTCATCCAAAGCTACAGAAGTCTACAAAAACAATAAATAGTAAAATGGTATGTTGATGATGTGATTAATTTATTTTTGATGCTAGTGGATGGTGTTCCAGGGTGGACATATTTGGGAAGGACACTTGTGGTCGGTTAGAGAGCAACGAGAGAGTAATCCTTTTATGCCCTAAGTTCAAGGCATTTAAGTACTAATGAGCTACTAGGAGTGGAAGAATTTATGATCTCATTAACTAATATTTGTGTTAAAATTGGCAACATGAAGGGATTCTAATTAAGTTTTCCTTTAATTAAATTAGAAGGAAATTGTAAGTCCACATCACGTGACAACTTATATGACTTATCTGAGTCAGGAAGACTTATTTAGCTCAGTCAATTCAAGTTGGGGGTCAAACTGGAGACATGTAGAGTTCTCTCTAAGTTTCAGATGGTCCATTTACAATTTATTTTGAGTTGTAATTAGTTAAATCAATTATTTGAGTTAAAATTAGTTTAACTAGTTCTAACTGAGAGATGAGCTAGTGAGAGGTCCAGTGAATTAAATCTAATTTAATTCACATGAAGTGATCAATTATATAATTGATAATTCACTATAAATATTTTTTTCATGTTAGTTCTAAGGAAGTCCTAGTTGAGATTACAGTTAAAGGGAAGAGAACTATCAGTTGTATAATTAGAAAATTGCACAAGTCATGCATGAGGTCAGAAGGACGCCTCAGATGAATTGCACAATAAATTATTTGGAATTTCCTAATTAATAGGATATCAATTCCTCCAAGAATACGTAAGCAAGGTTGAGAAACCCAGAGGCATGAAATTGGTTAAATATCAGACCATTATTTTTGGGATCAGTGTGATACAATCAGAGATAGTGCAAAGGTTTCTCAACAAAGGAAATAACATTTTATTTTTTCATATTCTTGACTTAACGTAATATACAGATATCATGGTTTCAGCTAAGGCTTTCCCCATATACATCTTTGTGTTTGTGATTGAAATTATTTCTCTTTCTTGTTCATGTGATTGTGCGATTGTAATTGGTTTCTGCAATTTGTAGAAATAGATTCAATATTTTGTTTTAGAATATTACAAGATCATTTGAATATATGTGGATTTTATACATTGTATCAGAGTAGGAATAATTATAGAAGACAATAACTAGAGTTTGTTTTAATAGGTGAATTGAATTTGCAAATTTATTATTCAAGACAAACATCAGATCATGATGTCTTTCTGTGGATTTAGACTCGAATATTCCCTTGAGTGTAGTTCGAATTACATAGCATGGAAGGACATGATGGAGGTAGTGTTGGAGGACAGTGGAATGAAGGAATTCATAAACAATGATATTCCTAAGCCCATAGTAGCAGATGCTAAAAATCTTGATGCATGGAAGAATAATGTAGCGAATACGAGAAGGATTTTGTTAGAAGGAGTTCGAGATCATATTGTCTCAAACCTCCATGGAAAGGAAAGCCCATATGCTATGTGGAAGGCCTTAAAAGATATGTTTCAGAGTAGAAATGACCATAGGAAGCTGGTGCTGAAGGACAAGATCAAAAATATCAAGATGGAGAAGGACAACATGATCCCAAAATACTTTAATAATTTCACTCAATGTCGAGATGAGCTTTGAAGTGTTGGTGTGACTCTTTCCGAGGATGATTTGGTGAGCCTAGCACTTCTATGACTTCCAAAGGGTTGGCACAGTTACTAGGAATTGGTGAATGGGATGGAGAAGCTACCATAGCAGGAGTGATTTTTGTCCAACTTGGTACAAGAATAGATTCAGCGGAACACAAGAGATGGATCCTCATCAAAGATGGATGATGAGGATAATTGTGGCTTCATTGGAAAGGCGAAGAAAGGGAAAGGGAAGGTGCCCCATTCCAAATCATATTCTAGTAAATTAGGAAATAAGTGATACTTTTCAAAGGTAAAATGTTTTCATTGTCATGAGCTTCGACACTATGCTACAAAGTGTCCGCACAAGAATACCAGCAAGAAGCCCTTAGGAGGAGCGGTAGGTGAAGCACTTGCTTCACAGTTCGAGTTGGATTTCACCCTCATCGCATGCATTGTGTCATCGATGATGGTTTATATGTGGTACTTAGATAATGGAGCTTCGTTCTATATGAACCAAAACAAGAATTATTCAGTAGCTTGGAGGATAAGGATCCCCAAATGCACGTCAAGATGGGATATGATGGGAGGTATAACACTACCATCATTGGTACACTTACCTTTCAAAGGGAGTTAGGTAATCCTCTCATATCAAAGTATGTCATGTATGTTCCTGGTTTAAAGAATAATTATTTTGTTTCTATGTCCGAATACCATGGCTATGATGTGATATTTAGCAAAGGAAAGGTGTTCCTTCGTCACAAAGCCATGATAAAGGTGAAGAAGATTTGGGTTTGAGTAAAGAACGTCTACAAATTGGATGCAGAAGACTGTGTTGCCTTGATCATGAAATCAGAGAAGGTGGAGAGCTGAGATATCGGTGAGTTATGGTACAAAAGGTTGGGCCATCTACACCATCGTGCTTTGAGGATCATGCAGTAGATTTCTATAGGACTTCCAAAGGGTGCACTTGAGTAGCGAAATACGTGCAAAGGGTGTACATTAGGGAATTATACCAAAGCCACCTTTCACAATAAGGAAATTTGAGCAAAGGCGATCCTTGAGAGAGTTCACTCAAACGTTTGTGGATTGTTCTTGATAAATTCCACAAAAAAACACAGTTATTATGTGATTTTTGTAAATGAATTTTTACGAAAGTGTTGGATTTTCTTCATATAGAAGAAAGATCATACGTTCTAAAAGTTTTGTTATTTCAAAGCACTTGTCAATAAAGATACAGGGAAGAAGGTGAAGGCTCTTAGGAGCGAAAATGGTGGAGAATATGTCTCTAAAGAATTTAAAAAAATTTGTGCTTCTGAAGGAATTCAAAGGGAATTTATAGCACCTCATAACCCACAACAAAATGGGGTTGCAGAAAGGAAGAAAAGAACTATTGTGGGAGCAGCATGAGAGATGTTGCATGATTAGATCCTGTCGTTGCATCTGTGGGTAGAAGCATGCAATACAATAGTGTTTGTGAAGAACAGAAGTCCTCATCGGATACTTGGGATGAGTACACCATATGAATCTTTTTCAGTTAAGAGACCAAATGAGCCACATTTTAAAATTTTTGGTTCATTATTTTATTTCCATGTGACCAAAGATGCTAGGAAGAATCTAGAGCCAATAATTGAGTTGGGGATATTTGTGGGGTATACTGATACATCTCACAACTATCGAGTGTACTTTCCAACACACAAGATGACAGTGGTCAGAAGAGATGTGAAATTTGATGAAAGGAAGGCCATGTGAATTTCCCTTGAGAGGGAGCTTTAGTTGCATGAATTTGATGAGCTCTTAGCTCCAAAATAAGAGCCTCTAGATGTGGAGCAACCACAAGCAGAGGTGTGGAGAGTGGAAGCACCCACTCATGCAAATACATCCCTAGACAGAAGAAAGCACACCAAAGAGGCTGATAGGTTGATGCTTGATGCTAGAGAGAATGTGGGAGCACCCACATCACATCAGAAGCAGAGAAGGTCCCCATAGTTTTACAATGGATACATAGCTCTTGTGAGTTAAGGTGTAGAGATATCAGCCATCCTCTTTCGAGGAAGTAGTGCAACAACCAATTTATTTTAATTCCATGGCTGAGGAGTATGACTCAACTATCATAAACAATGCATGGGAAGTTGTCCTAAGACCAGAGGGGAAGTCAGTTGTAGGATCCAAGTGGATCTACAAGGTGAATAAGGCAGCAAATGGGAGTGTGGAGAAGCACAAGGCCAGATTTGTGGCCAGATGGTTTTCTCAGGTGGAGGAGATTGATTACGATGATCCCTTTGCACTAGTTGCAAGGTACTCATCGATCATATCCATCCTTTCACTCTCAGTGCAGATGGGATGGAAGATACACCAGATGGATTTAAAGACAACATTAATCAATCGGGTGATTGAGGAAGAGGTGTACATTGAGAAACCGAAAGGTTTTGAGACCTTCAGAAAAGAGTTGCATGTGTGTAGACTCAAGAGAAAATTGTATGGGTTGAAACAAGCAACTCGTTCTTGGTACACCAGGATCGACAGCTACTTCATCGGGTTAGACTTCACCGAGAGTGAAGAAAATGTGAACCTTTACCATATTGTGGTAGAAGGTAAAATTTTGATCATTGTACTTTATGTCGATGATTTGATACTGATAGGTGATGAGCAATTCATCAAGTCTCGCAAAGGGGATCTTGTAAGAGAATTTGAGATGAAGGACATGAGGCTCTTGCATTATTTCCAGGATTTGGAAATTTTGAAAAGAGATGGGGAGCTATTTGTGTCTCAGGAAAAATACGCCAATGAGATTCTCAGTAAATTCCACATGGAGGGCAGCAAACCCATGGAGACTCCTCTAGCAAGAAACTAGAGGAAGGAGGATGCTACCTCAGGTGAAGTAGTAGATTCTACCATCTACAGGAATCTTGTGGGTTCACTCATGTATTTGGTGAACATGTGACCAGACATATGCTATGTGGTTAACCAACTTAGTCAAGCTATGGTTAAGCATACCAAGCTCTTTTGAAAGGCAAGAAAGAATGTGTTGAGATACCTCAGAGGCACTACATAGTTTGGGCTATGTTATAAATAGATAGAGGGAGTGAATATTAAAGGCTTCACAAATGAAAATTGGGAAGGGATTTCATTCGACAGGAAGAGCACATCAGGGGGCATCTTGAGCATAGGATCAGCAGTAGTTTCCTAGTACAGTAGGAAACAGAGATCAGTTGCACTCATTTCAACATAGGAAAAGAACATGGCAACTAGTCAGGCAACATGTGAGGCCATATAGATGATGAAGATACTTGTTGGTTTGTTTGGTTGACAGATGGATATGAAAGTGGTTTATTGTGATAACCATAGTTGTATCAAACTCTTGGTTAATCCAGTTTTTCATGAAAGTTCCTGTAATATTCCAAATTTTCCATCAGCTAATTGGAATATTAGAGTTCTTAATTTTCTTATTTAGTTAAGTAAATAAAAGGGTGGACGAACCCATAAATCCAGTAGATGAATAAAATCCAATTCTATAGTGTGAATGTGGGTTAGTTGAGTAGTGGAGTAGCAATATGGAGTAGTGGAGCAACATAATAATGAAGAAAGAGTGGAGGTCATGGAGAAATAATGAAGAAGATGATGGAGATAATGGAGAAATAATGATGAAGTGATGGAGGAAGTGCTGCATTAAATGCACACATGATGGAGGGAGTGGAGAGTAATTGTAGAGATGATGGAGATCATGGAGGACAACGCAATATTTATGGAGGCTAGTGGTCACATGTGCAATGCAATAATGAGGTGGGCCAAGTCTAGAGAAATCTCACAACTGTAAAAGAAAGATGAGGGAAGCAAACCAAAGGAGTCTAGATTTTTATTGTTGAGTGTCATAGGACATTACTTTACATGCTTCAGTTGTTTAGCTAAGTCTGTTGTGTTGTTTAGCACCGGGTGTTCCCGAGCGAGAATCCTGCCCTTACCCATGGGGGAATTTGAGTGCCTACTCTAGGAGGGTTTTCTTGGGCAACATTCATCATCTGGAAATCATTGCCACTTTCAGCCACTCTCATCTACACTTCTAGCTATAGGAATTACACATTCCTGAACTTGGGTTTGAGAGTTGGAGGGTTGTTCTCAGTACTTCAGCTGAGAAACCTATGGAGGGATCAACCCTTCACACTGTGGATCTACTGCAGTCTTCCTGGATTTCATTTTCATGTCTTGCATCAGGACATCCATATATTCTCCTATGCAGCAACATTTTCTGCAAGAATTACGTAATTCTACAGTGCAGATTTGAGGAGAAGAGGAATTTCCAAGCAACTCGGCTTGGAATCCTGTGAGGGATTAATCCTTCACTCTGAGGATCACTTCAGCAACCTAGGATCAGCATTGTATTATCTATCAATAGACTACATCATCAGCCCTCCTAGACAATGCAATATCACCTAGTAGTTGTGCATGCAGCAGCTACATATTCAATGGAGGAGCTAGATCCTAGGTTTCTCAATTTGGAATCGGGAGAAGGGACCAACCCTTCAGTTAGTGAGCTAAGTGGGTGCTATTGCAAAAAATAGATCATTATTTCAGCCCCATATCATCATTTGTCTCCAGGGAGTGCATAACTCAGCCAACAAGGGTGCAGTGTGCCACCCAAAAAGGGCCGAAATTTCAAACTCAAAATATGGCCAAACCATTTCTAGGTTTTTTTTTTTTTTTTTAGTATAATTCGTGGTTAAAATCCTATATCTTTCTAAGCAATACAATAGCCTCTCACACATATATCTTCTTCCTAGCAACAATAGTTTCCAACAGCAACAATTTATACTTTCCAGTGCTATGTTTCGGTATTGTATTGCATCCATCTTGTGGCTTGAGTGCATTATTTTTAGAGCACTATGTACATTCAATTACTATGATCATAATTATATGGCTCAGTAATTTCTGTTCATATGTTTGATGTCTTGATGTATATCCAAAAATTTTCTAGTTTGTATGTATTTTACCGTAGTTGGAATTATGCATATGTTCTATATTCCCGTTTCTCCCATTTTGGGATATTAGAGTGGTATCAGAGTATGATGTTTGTCTTAGTTTGTGGGCATTTCATGACATCAGAAGAATAAGAAGAAGAAGCAGAAAAAGAAGAAGTCTTCAATGGCGGAAGGATTGAGTTTTTCCACACTTCTCTTCAGATCTATGTAGGATCTCACCATGGAGATCAAAGAAATGAGAAGGGAAATGAAAAGAGGGTTTCAGAATGGAGAAGGTACAAGCACTTCCTATCAGCAGTATAAGAAACCAGCAATGTAGAAAGTTCCACAATGCCCTACTATGCCCACTTTCCTTGCAAAAGGAAATGAATGGCATGGAGATGGAGGATATTTGGAGCATGAGAATCTGAGTGATTATCTTGTAGAGTAAAAATCTCAATCTAGATAATTCAAAGAGAATCTGAATTTCCAGTTGCTTTGGCAGATAAAAGAGAACCGGAGACCCCACAACAAAAATAGAAGAAAAGGAAATATGCAGAATATATTTTTTTTGCCTACATTCGATGGGTCATCCAAAAACACGACAAAGGCTTGGATGGAGAAGTTAGATGATTTATTCCAACTACGCACAGTAGCGGAAGAAGAGGCTATTCATATTGCAGTGCTACACCTTGAGGGTTAAGCAAAGGATTGGTGGTTCGACAGATTGAAACATGAAATAGTGAATGTGTATACATAGTTCACTCAAAGGTTGGTAAAGAGGTTTGACAGAGGAAAACCAGAGGCACTTTCCATTGAGACATTTTCCGACATTGATAAGGAAGTATATGAGGAGAAAAAGGAAGATGTCATCACTGATACTCCGAGAGAAGAGAAACTACCACCACCACCACCAACAGCTGAAGTAGAGGTACTTACATGAGTGGGAGGAGTACTTACATCTTTACAAGATGGTCCTGAGAATTTGACATTGAGAGTCCCATACATGATTCAGGAGGTGCATGAGGAAGAGGAAGAAAATACCAGTGTTGGTGTAGCAGTAGAGGAGAAACCACCACCATCGCCAATAGTTGGAGAAGAAATTGCACCGGTTGGAGGAACTCTTGTAGCTTTGCAAGATGTTCCTAAGCATCAGCTGATACAAGGTATGCAAAAATTTCCACCCAGATTGTTTCGACACATCATCTTGAGATTTGTGGGGTCATGCCATCAAGGAAATTGCATGACCAAAGGTTAGAGCACATTTTTTATTTGGAGCACCAGACTATCACTGCGCATAGGACCCTTATCTAGTTCAAGGAGAATATGTATAGCTATCCTAGTTTAACATTGTTGAGTTGCACACATCACTTTATGTGGGAGTGTGGATTATCTGAGGATGGGATTAGCATAGTCCTAATGCAAGGAACCTACAACATTCAAGAACCGAAAGTTACTGTCACATGAGCTGTCGTATTCTATTTACAACAAAGAGATATTGGCCATTATGCATGCATTGGTCAAATTCTGGCATTTTTTTATTGGAAGTAGATTTCGGGTGAAGACCAACCACCATAGTCTCCGAAATATTTTTGAGGAGGAGCAACAACTACAAAGGAGGTAGCAACAGTGGATCAGTACAATGCAAGACTATGAGTTCAACATTGTTTATGGAGAGGGCCCTAAGAAAAAAAATGCGCTATCATGGAGATCAGTAGTGTTATCACTAAGGAGAAGTGATGATTTGAGGGCCCAATTATTATTTGATGGTAGACATCATGTAATGGATAACATATTCCATTATCAGGACAAAGCCTTCTTGATGAGCACCTCACAACTCAAAGAGAAGTTTATGAAAGCAGCATATTTAGAACCTCATAGGTTCTACCAGGCCATCAGAGAGAGGTTCTCATGGAGAGACCTCAAGGAGGATGCACTTCGACATATAACGGAGTGCAAATATTGTCATCAGATTGAGGAGGATGGTATTGTTGACATTGATCCACTGTCTAGGTATGCACATTACTTCAACATTTTCACATAGTAAATCTCTTCACCCATGTCCGGATTATCTTTCTGGGGTGTCTTCACGCTTCATGGTCTTCCCAAGGCCATAGATAGTGATGGGGACAATTATTTTATGAGAATTTTTTGGCGAAAGCTTCTCCATTGGGTGGATACCGAGCTGGTGCATGATATGATTCATCACCCATAGTTGGATGGATGGATGGAGATGATGAGAAAATGGTTGGAAAGCTACTTGCAAATCTATGACACAAGGCAGCATGAAGCCTGGCTGCACTGGATTCTCTTGGGTGAGTATGGTTACCACCCGACATTTCACATTTTTATGTTCCATGCCTTGCATAGTACTGAGGTGATGCAGCAGTAGGAGGCATGGTTGTGTTGGTTACTTTTGAGAGAGTTTGGCCATCACATGGCATATTACATGTCAATGGGTATGTTATTGTGTGGGACTTTGGATGATGCTCATATGATGTGGCAACAAAAAACCTGACTATGTTGGTCTGGCGTGACATTCTACATGTAAATCTGTAGATCGTTGCTTCATGATTTGCATTATGTTGATGTGGGGTGGCAGCAAGAGTCATTGTTGCACTGGTTACTCTTGGGAGAATATGGATTGAAATTCTCCCATACCTTGCATAATGATGATGTGGGATGGAAAAAATAAGCCTTGCTACATTGGCTTCTGTTAGGAGAGTATGGCCACTATACTTGGTATGATGATGATGTGATGTGGCAGCAAGAGGCATTGTTGCGGTGGCTTCTCTTGAGAGAGTATGGCTACCATACTTGGTATGGTGATGATGTGGTATGGAAATAAGAGGAATTGCTGCGGTGGCTTCTATTGGGAGAGTATGGTTCAACATTTCATACGTCAATCCATATGTCTATATTTCCTACTTTTCATAGTGTTGAGATTATGCTTAGAGAAAGAAAGGCTACCAGGCCCAAGGATTGGAGCATGGAGAGACACAACCTACTCCATGTAGCATGGGTTGGAGAGAGAGTTTATGAGTTTGGACTTTCCACTTGGGTAAGGAACCACTACACTTCACATATCTCATGCAAAGAAGAGGCTCTTGAACAACAAATGGTTGCCACTTGGGGACTCATTGAGGAGGAGAGGCATCTCGCTACACAGCTCGAGGTCATTCTAGACATTATAGAGAGGCAACTATGGAGCTGGGAATTCATAACACATTGGAGCAAATGGGGAAACCTTTTATATGAGGATGCCACTTGGGAGGGAGATGGACTTATATAGCATCAACTTTTGCAGTTGCTTGAGGACAAGCAACATTTTGGCAGGGAGGACTGTAATATTCCAAATTTTCCAAAAGCTAATTAGAATATTAGAGTTCTTACATTTCTTATTTAGATAAGTAAATAAAAGGGTGGAGGGACCCATAAACCCAGTAGATGAATAAAATTCACTTCTATAGTGTGAATGTGGGATAGTTGAGTAGTGGAGTAGTGGAGAAGCATAACAATGAAGAAAGAGTGGAGGTAATGGAGCAATAATGAGGAATGTGATGGAGATAATGGAGAAATAATGATGAAGTGATGGAGGAAGTGGTGCATTAAATGCACACATGATGGATGGAGTGGAGAGTCACTGCAGAGATGATGGAGATCATGGAGGACATCATAGTATTTATGGAGGCTAGTGGCCACATGTGCAGCGCAGTAATGAGGTGGGCCAAGGCTAGAGAAGGCTCACAACCATAAAATGAAGATGAGGGCAGCAAAGCAAAGGAGTGTGGATTTTTGTTTTTGAGTGTCGTAAGACATTTATTTGCAAGCTTGAATTGTTTAGCTAAGTCTGTTGTGTTGTTTAGCACCGGGTGTTCTTGAGCAGGAATCCCACCCTTACCCAAATTGGACTTCGAGTACCTACTATGGGAATATTTTCTTGGGCAAAATTCATCATTCGTCAATCAGTGCCACTTTCAGCCACTCTCATCTGCACTTCCAACTACAGGAATTACGCATTCTTGAACTTGGGTTTGAGAGTTGGAAGGTTGTTCTCAGTACTTCAGTTGAGAAACCTGTAGAGGGATCAAAACTTCACACTGTGGATCCATTTCAATCTTCCAATAGTTCCATTGTCATGTCTGGCATCAATACATCCATCTATTCTCCTATGCAGCAACATTTCCTGCAGGAATTGTGTAATTCTACAATGAGGGTTTGAGGAGAAGAGGAAGTTCCAAGCAACTCAGCTTGGAATCCTATGAGGGATTAATCCTTCACTCTGAGGATCACTTCAGTAGCTTGGGATCAACATTGTATTATCTATCAGTAGGCTACATCATCAACCCTCCTAGACAACACAGTATTACCCAGCAGTTGTGCATGCAACAACTGCATATTCGATGGAGGAGCTAGATTCTAAGTTTCTCAGCTTGGGATCGGGAGAATGGACCAGACCTTCAGTTAGTGAGCTAAGTGGGTGCTATTGCAGCAGATAAATAATTCTTTTAGCCCCATATTAGTGGTTTTATCCAGGGAGTGCATAACTTAGCCAACAGGGGTGTAGTGTGCCACCTAAAAAGGGCCGAAATTCCAAACTCAAAATTTGGCCAAACCATTTCTGGGTTTTTCTAGGATTTTTGAGTAGAATACATGGTTAATATCTTGGATCTTTCTGAGAAATGCAATAGCCTCTCACATATATCTCGTCTTCCCAACAACAACAATTTATACTTTCCAGTGCTATGTTTCAGTAGTGTATTGCAACCATCTTGTGGCTTGAGTGCATTATTTTTGGAGCACTATTTAAATTCATTTGTTGTGATTATAATGATATGGATCAACTGTTTTTGTTCGTATGTTTGACGTCTTGATGTATTTCCAGCATTTTTCCAATTTGTATATATTTTACCGTAGTTGGAATTACGCATATGTTCTATATTCATGTTTCTCCCATTTTGGGATATTACAGTTCCAAGAATATTGATATCTGGTATCACCATCTCATATATTGTGTGCAGAGATGGATTATGTCATTAGAGTACATTCCCACAGAGGGGCAGGATGCAGAAATATTGATGAAGGCATTGTCAAGAAGCAAATTTGAGTTTC
Organism: Pinus albicaulis; assembly: GCA_034641835.2. Lineage (NCBI taxonomy): Eukaryota > Viridiplantae > Streptophyta > Pinopsida > Pinales > Pinaceae > Pinus > Pinus albicaulis. The sequence continues at coordinate 964,256,632 of CM076579.1, forward strand.
ACAAAGGCATGATCGAGGTAGAAAATAATCCCTTTATTGTTGAGAGGGAGTGTTGAAATTGGCAACAGGAAGGGCTTCTAATCTAATTTTACCTTAATTAAATTAGAAGGAAATTGTAATTCCACATCACATGATAACTTGTACGAGTTAATTGAGTTAGGAAGACTTAGTAAGCTCAATGAATTTGAGTTGGGGGTCAAACTGGAGACATGTAGAGTTATCTCTAAGTTTTAGGGGGTTCAATTACAATTTATTTTGAGTTGTAATTAGTTAACTCAATTATTTGAGTTAAAATCAGTTTAAATAGTTCTAACTGAGAGATGAGCTAGTGAGAGGTCCAGTTAATTAAATCTGATTTAATTTGCATGCAGTGATCAATCAAATAACCGATAATTCGCTATAAACAGTTGTTGCATGTCAATTCTCAGGAAGGCCTAGTTGAGATTGGAATTAAAGAGAAGAGGATTATCAGTTGTATAAATAGAAAATTGTACAGGTCATGCATGAGGTGAGTAGGACGCCTTAGATGAATTGCACAATCAATTCTTGGGAATTTCCTAATTAATAGGGGCTCAATTCCTCCAAGAATACGTAAAAAAGGGTGAGTGGAAACCCAGAGGCAGGAAATTGGTTAAGTATCAAACCATTATTGATGGGATCAGCGTGGGACAATCAGAGATAGTGTAGAGGTTTCTCAGGAAGGCAAATAACATTGTATTGTTTCATAGTTTTTACTTAATGCAATAAATAGATAGCGAGATTTTTAACTTATTTCCCTAGATACATCTTTCTGGTGTGTGGTTGAAATTATTTCTTTCTTGTTCATGTGATTGTACGATTGTAATTGGTTTCTGCAATTTATAAAAATAGATTCAATATTTTATTTTAGCATATTACAAGATTAGTTCAATCTATGTGGATTTTCTACACTTTGGAGGACGAAAGAAGGATGTTATAGAGGAGAAATTTGTAGACCAAGTTCATTGTTGGAGAAGGGCTTCTAGCAGTGATAGGTGGCAGCCCTCCTACCCTATGTTTGTATTCAATGGAGCAGCACATGAATAAAATAGTGGGAATAAGTACCTAAGTAGATGAGGAGCAACAGTGGGAAATAATTCTCTAAGGGTTGTGTCCTTGAAGGAATATGTAGCAACTGGTGAGCATGAAGACCATATGTGTTGGTTGTAGATGAACTTATGATCAACTAGAGGGAATTTGGAGAGTCGAGTTCAGAGGCCTAAAGGACTAGAACCATTAATAGAATCACTGTTGCAGATAGGGATAAAAAGGACCAACAATGTGTTCTGGATACAACAAATCATTTGTGATTGCGCATTACATCAACTAGACCATCCGTGTATCTTGTTCTTGTATTCTTGTACTAGTGGATGCATTGATCCAGATTTATGAAGGAGCGGAATGAAATACATATATACATAAAAACATAGAGATAAAGTGAAAACATAACTTCAATTCATTAGTAACAAAGTACTGAATTTTTTTTACATGCAGAATGGAAATAAGGCTAGCCCAAGCGACGGTAACTTATCTCTAAGAAGAGAAGTGGCGACTACATGCCTTTTTGAGATATGTTACAATGAGGCTCGGAGACCTATGTATTATTGAGAAACAATGGAAAACTGTAAACATCCATAAACCTAACCCTAGGAGATGAAACACCAAATGTTTGTGGGCCCCATTGGAGTAAATTGGTACATCGACTTCTCGAGCTTGTAACTTTCACATATGATCTCTGTTTGACGCATATGGTACCTCGTTAGAAATATCTATCTGAGGAGTAAAATTTTTGAGAGAAAACCCCTTCTGAAAGCTACAAGTTTATCCATTGCAAAAAAAAAAAAAAAAAGAGTCGTTTATGGCCTCAAAACAACTCTGATAGTTCAAGACCCAAAAAACTGCCAAAAATAGTAAACAATGCTACAATTAAAGAAACAATGGTGAGGGTCCAAGTGGAATAGGTGGGTGGCCACCAATATCCACCTGGATATTGTATGAGGGTTATTATCCCTAGTACGAGAGCCCTAAACTATTGTATTATAATATTGTTTATATAACAAAGTTGGTTTTTGTAAAAAAAAAGTTGTCTATATTTTGTGCACTAGTAAATTTACTATTGTGTATTGTTTCGTTGTGCAAAGTTGTTTGTTGTGATACTTGGATAAGTAGCATCAATTATTGTAATATTCTAACCTAGACTCCAGTATACTGGAAAAACAACAGGATGTGTAAATGTCAATAGATTTCTTCGATACCCAATAAGATTGGCTCCTAGTCAATTCTTTGTTCACAGAAGGCTAAGACATAATTCCTAAGGGCTAAAGGTCTCATCAACCACCATGAACATCAATGTTTGGATCATAGAAATAACTTGATCCATAATACCTTCATGATTTAGGGATAACAATTAAAATATCATGACTAAGGAAATAATGCTAAAACTAAACCTCTAGAGGTCATTAGGACATACCTCTAATGGGCTTCAACTTGTTGATACTTCAACATTAGGATCTAAGGGGATGCCAGAGGATATAATGGTCTCTATTGGTTCTTTGGAGTATCTCATAGATTTCTTAGTTCTCTAACTCAAGACCAAATTCAATGGATATCTTCGCACCTTGGGAAGGCCATGGATAGCAACAACATATGCATACATCAACTATAGAGTAGGAAACATGGCCATTACTAATGGTTAGACCCAAAAATAACTTGTGGTTCACCCCCCTGCTTAGTGATTTTGGAAGGAATTTTTTGAATGTGGGTTGAAGAAGAAGAGAACTTCATTTAGATGTTTGTTTATCCCATTTGCACCATTGACACAACCCTAGCCAATAGATAAATTGATGAAGACACCTTCATCTCCAATTTGCACAAAATATGTACCTCACTGCTATTAGGATAAATGGCCTAAATGATGAACAACACTTTGAAGTTTGTGTTGATGAAGAAGGAAATTTACGGGCAAAAATTTTCATACCTAAAACCAATAATCATGGTGTTAAAACCAAGAAATCTCGCCCTCTAAAACACTAAAAATCAACACTAACCTTACCATCGATTAAAAGCAAAAATTATCAATTATTCTCAAAAAACACATTGTAATCTTTACATAAGGCTATAGGAAAATGATGAACTTCCATCCCTCCATCTACACCAACCATATATATATAAGATTGTAAACTTATTAAACAACCTCACAAAACCATGGATATTGCATTGAAAAACATTATTAAAAAAACATTACAAAAACTTTTAAACATTAAATTTATCATAACTATAATTTTTTACTACTTTTTGAATATTCTTAATCTTTATATTACATTTTTAACCTAAATAACTTGATATATTTTAAAATTTATAAAATAATAATAATAATAAATTTTAAATTTATCCTCCTTTTTCATAATAAAAAAAATAAAAAAATTTCTCTTGATATTCCTGAGGATGAAAAGCACGGTTAGTGCAAATTTCTAACATTTCCGTTACTCTCCTCGTATAAGAATCATGCTATTCCTTTGTAATAAAGATTCATTTAAAGCTTACTTTTTATATTATATCTTTTAATAAAAAATAAAAATTATGATATATCATAGTTTCGGTCAATGTTTATTAAATTCTATATTATGCGGACTAAACTTTAACTTTATATTTAATTGTTTTAATATTAAAAAATCCATCAAAATACAATGAATACGTATAATAAATATGAAGATTTTTTTTAAGAAGATATCAAATCATTGTTTAATTAATCCAAAATTTTCTATTTTAATTTCAAATGGAGGAAAGTCTGTTGACTTTTATTTTTTTTATTTTAAAGGATTATGTGAAGCATATTTTTCTTCCTTTGTGCTTATGTTCATTGCTGATTCTCAGAAAGAGAATCAACATAAAGATGCCGTCTTTCTTCTAAGTCTTTCTTGACTAAAAAATTATAAGATGTACGGGGTTGATTAACTTATGTCATCCTCCCTCGATTGAATATAGCCTTTCTCCAAGTGGTTGATTGACACTCAACCGTTTCATTAACTTATTTGGATTCTATATATCTTAGACATTTATATATATAACAATGCTTTTGTCATTGTTGATTGACACTCAACTATTTCATTAACTTATCTGGAGTGTATATATTTTAGATATATATATATATATATATATATATATATATATATATATATATATATATTTTCTTAATAATGTTTTTGTCATTTTTTGAGTACTTATTATTCATCAAAATCATCGAAACCTCCACCAAATGAACACCCCGGCGGCTAGTCAATTTGACACCCGTTTATTGTTAAAGAATGTCAAAGCAACTTTAAATTCAATGATCATGAATTTTTGTTTTTTTGGTTTATTGGAGGACTATAGTACAAGTCAATGGGATTAAGGGCAGATTCACATGGAGCAGGAAGGTGAATTTTAAAATCTAATTTACTGTTTAAACTATAGTTCCTAAATCAAATATAAAGACTATTTATTTAATATGGAAAAAATTTGAAAGTATAAATCTTATACTAGTATAAATTTATATTATGTATAAATCGAGAGGAATTAAATTTTTTCACATGATATATATATAATTTTTTAAAATGATATACAATATATATGTAATTGAAATTAAAATATTACTTCGTATTAAAATAATTTATTGATAGTTCATATTGAATATGTTTTTATATAAAACATTAAAATATTTTATTTTAATAATTTTTTTCTATATATAGATAAATATGAAATTAATATGGACATAAATTAGTTAACATAGATTTTCAAATAGTTTGTCAAAATCTCTTGTTGAAATATATTTTATAAGTATAAAACTTAAACATCTTATTCACACATTTTTTTACTTTTAATTATTTATATATTCATATTCTTTATTAGTATAAGCAACATTATGTTTTTTATTTAGAATATAATTTTTATTTTAAAGAGGTACTGATGGATAGACAGACATACTTACATATCCCCTCAAATTAGATTGTAGAATAAGCTTCTCTAAAAAGTTATATTATTTTTAAAAAATTTCAAAACTTGTATATATTTTTACTTTAAATCTTCATAAACTGATTATTTATAAATAAAAAAATAAAAAAATATTATACATATATCTAATATTATATAATTCTATTAAAAAAATCATAAAATTATATATTTTTAGAAAAGTGTAAAAACATCAAATCATAATTTTTAATATAATTAATAACTTTATTATTAATTAATAATTAAAACCAAAATCTTTCGTTGTAGATTTTGTCTATCTAGTGCATTCGGTTGAAATACATACAAAGGAGAGAAGCACACTCAAACCTTTGCATTCTATTTAAAAACATACAGAGGAGGGAAGCACGCTCAAACTTTAATTCATAGTTTTTGATTTAGTTACTCGTGAGGAAGAGCATTGGATTGTATTACACATGGTTATCAAATTTGGAAAAAAATACTACTATGAAAAAAATGTGAAACATAAAATTTAGTGTGGGAAAATTTTTAGATTATATCTCTTACAAATATTTATAAAAAAATTTATTATTCTTTGTTATAGAAAATTATTATTTTTAGCAATTATAATTACTATTTTCTACTATATTTTAATATACAATTTACTATTTTTCTCAATATAAATTTTTAATATACAATTTACTGTTTAGTATACCTTTTTAATATAAAAATAAATTGTAATTTTTTAAAAATTAATATAAAAATTTACATTTTTTAATTTTTATATTAACCAGTTTCTTCTTTACCAATTCCATCACAGTTTAATTTTTTTGTATGCAATTTGCAGAGTTTTCTTTTAAAATTTTTAAATATTAAAATTTATATTTACGATAATCCATATCGAATTAGATAATCCGCATCGACACCGAAGTGAATTACCCAAATTTTTTGTCAACCATATTTTCGAATTTTTTTGACGGATACTGCCAAATTTAGTAATATAATTTAAAGTACCTTGACAACAGCATTCGTAATGGCTATGAATTTAGCAATATTTACACCAAATCGTTCCTTAATATGCCATGGAAACTTTGTTCTGATCTAAACCCATTGTTTTACACACCATACCATGGAAACTTTGAACTAATCCAAACCCACTGGCTTTGCATATGCTATACACACTATACACACAATTCTGAGATACCCAATTCATTCATGTCAATTTTATTTCCAAATATTATATATATATATATATATATATTTTTTTTTCAGAAGGAAAAAAACGCTGTATATATTAAAAGAAATATATGACAGTACATGATCATCAATACAATCTCAAACTGTTATTTAAAACAGCGAGAAAACCCCATATGCCAAATACATCCAGAATACACTTCTAAAGAGAAGTGATTCGATGTTCATGGCCAACAACATAACGGATAGTATAAAACATATCCACGAGATCATCCCTGTATACATAGAAAAGAGCCAGCAGAGAGAATATGCATCATCATATTCATGAAATAAAAAGAAATAAAAGATAACTGAAATGAAAGAAAACAAACAAAAAGGAGAGAACCATAGTGTCTCCATGACTGATGAATCGCTGTCTCGCTAGGCAAATACCAAATCAGGCTCGCTTGAAAAACATCATGCATACATGTCATTTGGAATCCGAGTCACTTGATTATGCTTGATCCACTTGAAGAAGAAAAAAGCAGCCCTGGACAAAATCAAAACCCTTGCACATCTAAACAGGCTCGCTTGATGAACTGTCCTGAAAACAATATGGCTCTCGCAAAAAGATGAGATTTGTCCCCATGATTGGGGGAGATCCGGCTCCCCAATTCGATCCGGAGATCCGACAGCTTACTGCATCCATCCAAGACCGGCGTTTCCATCAGATCCGGGATCGAAAGGAAAAGAAATGTCTTGACGATAAGTGAATACGTCGACCACCCGGACCTTGCTAATACCCGATGCAGCAGAAATCAAGAGATCATAACAATGAAAGACACCGGGATCCATAGAGGCTACAAGGAGTCTCTGAGAATGAAATAGTGGCAGTGGACTCTGTAGAATGCCCGAGTTGTGAATGCTCATTGAGAGGAAATTGAAAAGGCTCCAGAGATCATTAAATCCAAAGGACTTCTGTGTCACCAGAAAACTCTATTCACCGGGAGCTTCGAGTGGCGTCCAGAGGTTTAATGTTCGAACCTCAGCCAAAGCAGCGAGAGGAAGCCGCTGCAGATTAGCCGATGAGGAGGCAGGAACAGGCGCCATCACCGCCCATGGCTAACAGCAAACAGATGACAGGGTGAATACCCCAAGAAATAAGTGCAAACCCAGCAATCTCGGGAGCATTTCTGAATTTCGAGTTGCTGAGCCTGTTGTAGAATGCCCGAATTGTGAATTCTTACTGAGAGGAAATCAAAAGGGCTCCAGAGATCAATAAAACCAAGGGACTTCTGTGTCGCCAGAAAACTCAATCCTACCGGGAGCTTCGAGTGGCGTCCACCATTTTGTTTGAAATCCAAAGTTGTCAATTATTCAAATAAAAGCTAGCCCAGCAATAGACAAGTATCGGCTCCCGCAGAGGCAAGAATGGCCTTCCAAGTAAGAGTCGCCCGGATCGCAAAACAGCAGTCCGAGAGACATATGCCGGACCACTGATGAGATGGATATGACGGTAGGTGAACGGTCACAGTAGAGTGGGCGACCGATCAAAAAGGAGAAAGGGTAACGGATGTGTCATTTATGTTGAGTTGGTGAACGATTATAACAATAAATGAGACAAACATCCAGCAACGGTCAGTAAGTCAAATCACGGCCGATGTCAGGCGGAAAGAGTGGGAAAGCCAGTTCCCCGGAAAAATGATTCAAAATAGCCGGAGAAAATAGCCGGAGAAAATAACGGCAAGCCGGATAACCAACGACCTTTCAGCAGTTGCAGAAAGCTCAAACAGGGTTCCGGAAGGCCGGAATATCATCCCACAGTAGGAAAAGAGACCCTTGACGCCAGGATCCAGCGGCCGCTACAAGATCTTGAACCAGGGAAGCGAACATGAACCCGTTCTCATCCAAAGCAGAACACGAAAGTGTCAACACCACACATCTCGCAATGGAAATGTGAGCTGCTTCCCGCACACCAAGTCCCCTGGGCACCAAAAGAATGCTTCCAAAAACAATTGCTAATCATCTCGACATCCCCCAGCGGATTCGCCCCACCCTGAACCCCAACACAGTTTAAACGGGATAAAAACGGAACAACCTGAGTTCACCCACAGCCACCATAAGCAACATATACTTGTTCAGCTTGGGTACCAGCCAAAAGCAAATTCGGTAGCCACCAAAAACGTTCAACAAATGTTCACATTGGGTACCAGCTAATGATCTCCTTCATTAACCACCAAAAACTTGTACAAATAGTCGACATTGGGTTCCAGCCCCAGAACATGCATCAATAGCCACCAAACTCAGAACAATCATATATTCTAATGGGTACCAGCTTGGCAAAAACAGGTGGAAATCTTACCTCTGCTGATCCAACTACACCACTGAAAACCAGTCCCCAGAACATGGAAACCATGACCCCCCTACTATTATAACTATAACAGCCCTAGCCACCATTAGCCACAATATCGTGTTCACAATGGGTACCAGCGTAGAAAATATTCATCGATAGCCACCAAAAGCAACATTGATTTGTCCTCCATGGGTTCCAGCTTAAATATTCACCAATAGCCACCACTAGCAACAGAAATATTGTGCAGAAATGGGTACCAACTAAAGCTTACCTAACAGAAACCATTACAGGTCTCTCAGAGCCCCCCCTTCTTCCCCAGGTCTCTCAGCACTCTGTGCTAGTCGAAACCGTCATGGCCGTCCAAACTGACCACAATCTACAGCCTCATGACAAGAACCCATGCTCGAGATCCAGATTCTCCCCTATTTACCTGAACAGCAAAGGCTCCTATGGATTTTGAGGGACGGAAGATGGCCAGTATAAGAGGCGCTCATCAGCCAAAGCAGCGAGAGGAAGCACGCTCATAATAGGTTAATCTAATCGTTTTTCATATAAATTAATTGCAATTAAAATTTAGTTTTAGTAGAAAGATAAGTAATGATCTACCTAAGTATGAAGTTTTTTCATTGTAAGGAAAGCCAAAGGTTTCGAGGTATTTCAGCTGTTGTAGTTTCAATGTCAATGAAGGATGAAGAAGTTCAATGCGGAACGACCATTGTTACGAGAGAAGAACGCCCGAGTGCAAAATCTATTTTTTGAGTGCAAAACTTGAGGAAAGGTTTGCATTTGGAGAGATTTGATATCTCTTGGTGCTTGATAGATCCGGAGTTAAGATGGATCTAGGCTATTTTTAGTCATTGTGCGACCAAGGAAAATTTATCAATAATATGAGAAATATATGATTAATTTTATCAAGAATATGTAAATACATCTAATATTAATATAACTATTTTAAATATGCTAAATATGTTTGATATTTATTGAGTCATTTTAACTTTAAATTTTCTTAGTTACCTCACTTTGTTGAGATGATAAATATTATAAAATAACATTAATAATGAAATAAAAATTTTGAATGCAAAGTGACAATGTAATAATATTGAATGATAGAAACTGTGAATAATAAGAATGTAGTCAATTACAAACAGTCTTCATTGTGATCAATATCAAACTATTTCCTTTACTATTCTCATTTCACCCTTGTTAGATTTTTCAACTGTTCATATTAATTATATGAAAAGAACAATTGGAATCGTAAACCATTTAATTATTTAGCTCGAGCTGTTGTAGTAAACATCATAACTTGTCTCTCTTGCTCTCCAATATTAATAGGTTTAATTACTATAACACAAAAATCAATGTACATTGTCAATATTTTTTTGTGCTTCCACTAAAATCATTGCACACTATTAATCCAATGACTTTAAAATTAATGTACCATCATACATCAAATTACATCAAAACAGAAATCAACATATACATTGAAATTAATGCATCTAATGCAACAAATCAAATAAGATTAGAAAATAATATCTACACTGAAATCAATGTATATAATGCAAGTAATCAAATAGGTTTAGAAATCAGCATCTACACTCAAATCAATGCGTATAGTGCAAGTAGGAAAATAGGATTAAAAACCAACATCTACACTCAAATCAATGCAACTAGTGCAAGCAATCAAATAGGATTAGAAATCACCATCTACACTAAAATCAGTGCATTTAGTGCAAACAATCAAATAAGATTAGAAATCATCTACATTGAAATCAGTTCATCTAGTGCAAGCAATCTAATATAATCAGAAATCAACATCTACATTGAAATTAATGCCTAGTGCAAGCAATAAAATAGGATTAGAAATCACCATCTACACTGAAATCAATGAATTTAGTGCAAGAAATCAAATAGGATTAGAAATCATCTACATTGAAATCAATGCATCTAGTGTAAGTAATCAAATATCATTAGAAATCAACATCTACACGAAAATCCATGCATCTAGTGAAAGTAATCAAATAAGATCAGAAATCACCATTTACACTGAAATCAATGCATCTACTGCAAGAAATCTTCTTCCATCTCTCCCCCCTCCAGAGGTCAATATTTTTTTGTGCTTACGCTAAAATCATTGTACACTATTAATCCGATGGCTTTAAAATTAATGTACCATCATACATCGAATTACATTAAATCAGAAATCAACATATACACTAAAATCAATGCATCTAATGCAAGAAATCAAATAAGATTAGAAAACAATATCTACACTGAAATCATTGCACACTATTAATCCAATGGCTTTAAAATTAATGTACCATCATACATCGAATTACATTAAATCAGAAATCAACATATACACTGAAATCAATGCATCTAATGAAAGAAATCAAATAAGATTAGAAAACAATATCTACAGTAAAATCAATGCATCTAATGCAAGTAATCAAATATGATTAGAAATCAACATCTACACTCAAATCAATGCATCTAATGCAAAAAGGCAAATAGGATTAAAAACCAACATCTACACTAAAATCAATACATCTAGTGCAGGATGTTTGTGTACTCCAATATAATGTTTTTGGTAAATAATATTACTAACAACCAGAGTTTATGTTTCAGTTACAATTATAGTTTGTATTGAAAATTACATGAATTTGTTTTGATTCTCCATGTAATTAAATGATTTAGATTTATGATAATTACTATAATTTAGGTATTGTGATACGCAACTAATAACACTGAAAAAGAATTAGAAATAAAAAAATCTTTGATGGACACGATCCATAAGTGAGCCAGTGGAGAATGAGCCAGTGGAGAATACATTTAAAAGGAAAATTTCAATATATTCCAACAATAGATTGATAACAATAGTACTAGTTGTGATATCTGGCATAGAATATAAAACAAAATTCAAGTGGTGAAGTTGATATATTTATTGCTATCAAACATTTGTAATAATTGTTTTCTCGTTGGATGATTAGAGATCCGCATGTTTTTAGTCGTTGAATGAGTAAATGGAGATGGTTTCATTTTGTCATTGGATGCGTGCCAATTTTAGGCATATATCTCCATCAATCTGTTCTACCAAATATTTCTTTATTCGTTTAAATTGTTTTCTTGATGGGCTTTCCTTTTATATAATGAATTGAAATCCATTATTATTTATTTTAAACTATTCTTATATTGATACAAAGTTACTAATTTTGACAAAAATGAATAAGAAAAAGAAATGACTATGATCCATTAAAAACAAATAAAGTTGCATTTCGGATGATTAAGTCTCACTCTCCATTAGTCATGATAACTTCTACTTAAAAAGCCAAACATAAGTTTAATTTTATGATATTTATATTTAGTTTAATTTAATATCTTTTAAAATATAATTGTTGTGTCAAGAGGTATTTGAGATGTTAAAGTGATTGCAAATAAATGTAAACATCTAAGTGTGGATTTAATATGGGAAACATATTTTTGATTATATTGTATTATTATGTTGGTAGACCAATAGAGTTGTTTTATAGTGAAAAGGAATTTAATATTATGGTTAAAAAAATTAATGATATGATATTTGATAAGGTGATAATTTTTAATATTTAGATTGTATTTGAATTTTAAATAAATTTATTTTAAAAAAAATATCAAAATATTTTAATTATATAAAATTTATACTTTAAATTTATTTTATTATTATTCTTTACCTAATTTTTAATAAAATTTATCATAAATTTTATAAACACATTTGTAGTTTAGTAAATTTATTAACACAATTTATTAACACTATTAATTTGTTAACTTAATTTTATAATTTATTAAATTTAATAAAAATTATAATTTATTAAAAAAATTATAATAAATTTTTATTAATTTTTTAATAATATTTATCATCAAATTTATGACGCTAATGGGTTGCATGTGGGCCATTTCACACACATATTCTTAGACTTAGTTGAACAAGCTTTCAAGCTAGAGACAATGATGCTTATTGCAAATTTCACTAGTGAACAAATTGTGGTTGTAATTTTAGGTAAAATTGTGGAATTGGCACATGGAATTAGTTCTTCTATGACTCCAAAGTTTGAGTTAAGAAAATATTATTTGAAACTCTTCATTGAACTTCTATTTTATTTGTTAGGGCATGGAAAAAGAAAGGAATAATTTGTTACAAAGCTCGAAAGAGAGTTTGATGATCCACATTGAGATGAGGGTAGAAGAAAATGATGAATACTGAAAGGGCTTATTAAGACTTCAACTATTTGGACACAACATTTCTAAACTATTGGTGTCATCATGTTACTTCATTCAATTTGAATTTAAGACTTAAAACCTTTTTGACAATCTAAGGGTTCATATTCCTAGGGTATAATACTATTGATAAAATTTATAATATTAATCCTAGAGTTTATTATAAATCCCTTGGGTTTGTATTATTAATCCTTTGGTTTTTTAATATTAATCCCTTGGGTTTTTAATTCATTTGGATTTTAATATACATAATTCCTTGGGTTTATAAATTATAAATCCATGGTCAACCATGGTTCAACTTCGGATTGTGACAAGGATTGTCTCTTTATGAAAATCAACCATGGTTAGCCATTTTCCAACATCGCATTGTGGCCAACATCACATTGTGACAAAGATTGTCTATGTGTGAAAATCAATCTTGGTCAACCACAATCCAACATCACATTATAACAAAGATTGTGTCTAAATGAAAATCAACCATGGTCAACAATGGTCAACCATGTTTATTTTAGGGTTTAAAATATTTATCTTAGGGTTTATAATATTAATCCCTTGGGTTTTTAGTATTAATCCATTGGGTTTATTAGTCCCTGGGGTATAATGTTATTGATAAAGTTTATAATATTAATTCTACAGTTTAATATAAATTCCTTGGGTTGATAATATTAATCCCTTGGGTCTTTAATATTAATCCCTTGCGTTTTTATTCCATTTGGATTTTAATATGAATAATTCTTTGGGTTTGTAAATTATAAACCCATGGTCAACCATGTCCAATGTCGCATTGTAACAAAGATTGTCTCTTTGTGAAAATCAACCATGGTCAACCATGGTCCAATGTCGCATTGTGATAAAGATTGTCTCAATATCAAAATCATTCATGGTCAACCATGTTTATTTTAGGGTTTATAATATTTATCTTAGGGTTTATATACCTTGAGTCTATAATATTGATCCCATGGGTTTAATATTATTCCCTTAGGTTTATAATCCCTTGGGTTTTTAGTACTAATCCTTTGGGTTTATTAGTCCCTTGGGTTTATAATATCAATCCCTTAGGTTTATTAATATAAGGGTTCATATTCCTAGGGTATAATATTATTCATAGGGTTTATAATATTAATCCTAGGGTTTAATATTTATCTTAGGGTTTCAGATTGTCTCTATATGAAAATGAACCATTTTCAACCACAATCAATCATGGTCAAACATGGTCAATAATCATGGTCATATTGTGACAAAAATTGTCTCATGGTGCAATGTCTCATTGTGTCAACCATGGTCTAACGTTTTATTGTGGCAAAGATTGTCTGAATATGAAATTCAACCATGCTCAACCATGCTCAACCATGTTCAATCATGGTCATCGATGGTCCAACGTCTCATTGTGACAACAATTGTCTCAATATGAAAAAAAATCATGGTCAACCATGGTCTAACGTCACATGGTGACAATGATTGTCTCAATATGAAAATCAATCATGTTCAACCATTTTTTTTTAGGGTTTATAATATTTATCTTAGGGTTTATATACCTTGGGTTTACAATATTAATACCTTGGGTTTAATATTGTTCCCTTGGGATTTTAGTATTAATCCCTTGGATTTATTAGTGCCTTGGGTTTATAATACTATTAATTCATTGGGTTCATTAATCCTTTAATTTTATAATATTAATTTCTTCGGTATGTCAATCCCTTGGGTTTATAATATTAATCCCTTGGGTTTTTAATCTATAGGGTTTATAATATTAATCCTTTGAGTTTGTTGATTGATTTTGTTAATGATCCCCAGGTTTTATATTTTTAATCTCTTCGATTTATACTATTTATATTTCCTCGGGTTTATTAATCCCTTGGGATTTTAATATTAATCCCTTGGGTTTTTAATCTGCTTGGATTTTAATATGAATAAATTATAAACCCATGGTCCAATGTCACAATGTGATAAATATTGTCTCAATATGAAAATAAACTATGGTCCAACGTCGCATTGCTACAAAGATTATCTTAATTTTAAAATAAATCTGGGTCAACCATGGTCCAATGTCGCATTGTGACAAAGATTGTACCAATATGAAAATCAACAATGGTCAACCATGGTCAATCATGGTCAACCACGGTAAATTCTGGTCAATCATGGTTAATCATGGGCAACCATGGTCACATTGTGACAAATATTGTCTCATGGTCCAACATCTCATTGTGACAACCATGTTCGTCCATGTCAACCATGGTCAACCATGGTCCAATGTCGCATTGTAACAAAAATGGTCTCAATATGAAAATCAATCAGTTTTTTTTAGGGTTTATAATATCTACTTAGGGTTTAGGATATAAATCCCTTGGGTTTAATATTATTCACTTGGGTTTTTAGTATTAATCGCTTGGGTTTATAATATTAATCTCTTAGGTTTAATAATCTAAGTGTTCATTTTCCTAGGGTATAATATTATTGATAGAGTTTATAATATTGATAATAGGGTTTTATATAAATCCCTTGGGTTTATAATCCATTGGTTTTATGATATGAATTCATTGGGTTTATTTTTTTTTGTAAGTAAATACAGTGATTTGTTAGCACTCCGGAAACCAGACTGAGAGTGTCCAAAATTACAAAAACATCTCCACCCATATCGGGAAACCGAAGGAAGATCTAGTCTGATGACCCCTAAAAAAGGTAGAAGATCCAGAACTCCAACTTGTAACCAACTGTTGGCGAGAAAGAAGGTCTTTGAGTAAGACCCAGGTTCAGGAGAGAGGCCAACAAGGTTTCTACAGTAGTCTAGCACAACACCGACATTTTCACCCTACTTCAAAGAGTAGAGAGTCTCACCCGAGGCATGTTGTGACCTTAGTAAGGTTAGGAACAGATCAGATATCGACCGGCCACCGCTATAGAGAAAAACATAAAGAATTAGGAACTGCAAAAAAATCTAACTACTTTGCACAAGATACCACTGATGAAGCATATTCAGGATGCAAAATTAAAATTTAAAAGTGGGTAATAAATTCACCATAACCATATGCTTAACACAGAGCTTAGAACATCAGACACAGGAAAAAGTATATTTCATTATCAATACCCGACAGTTACGTTACTCCTCAGATTTGATTACAGAGTGACAGATTACAACAGTTACAGAACAGAACAGAACAAAACAGAGCTCTCCTGCGGCCCTCTTCCTCAACCCTCTACTAGACTAACCTCTTGTCTCCACTGGATAATTGCTTATTTGTTCCTTTTCCAACATGACTGTCATTTTTCCCTCTTTTCCTGCTTTGTTGTTTTCCGCATATTCCTGATCACTGGGAGTTCTGCTGCCTATCCTTGTTGCTCATTCCTCCCATCTGTGCTGGTTTTCCACAACTGCCGCACCACCTATTCTCCAGCTCTCCGCAACCTGTATACCATGGTTGCACTCCACCACTTGTTATCCGCAACTCAAAAACCGTTTCATTTTCAAAACAAGGCCCCAACAAGCTTTGACCACATGCTATTGACTCGTCCTGACTCAATATTTTTCTACTGCCTCGGTCTCCATTGGTCTGTCTGCCTCTATGGCCAGCCCTGTCTTCTCCATTTCCTCTCCTTGTCCAAAAAAGGGCCCCAACTCGGGAACCTTTGCCAACGCTAAATATTTTAGTTCAAAAAATTCGTTAACAGCCTGTTGCCATTCCTTTATGAGTTGGTCAGTTTCTGTGGAAACTCGTTCAGCTTTCGTTTCTCCTGCAACGACTGACAGTTTGCTGAATACTTCTTTAATCTTAATTTCGGCCTCAGCGACCATTTTTTGTATTGCTTTTGCGGTATGCTTGATAGGTTGCCTCAGTTCCCTGAGGACCTGCTTTGTGGCAGTAGAATGCTCTTCAATATTCTATATTGTGGTCTCCAGTGCCTCCGCTTGATTGTATAACTGAGTTATGCCGATGAGATTTGTGGCCTCCTTTATTTCTCGTGAAGGCTGCTGCAGTTGTGCCGAGATTGGTTGGGTCTTCATAGTTACCGAGGTTGAACACTCATGAAAATGTTTCAGAAGGTTGTAAGCCTCTTTCACCATGGTTCCCATGGTTTCCTGCATTCTGGTCGCTTTTTTATGCTTCTCTGTGACCTTCTCGGCATACATGACAACAGGATCTGGTAACGTCGGTCTGGTCGCGAGCGCTTCCTTTAGCTCTTGATTTTCCTTGCTGAGATTGGCACAAGCTATCTTCACGTGGATAGACCATTCGACTATAGTGCAAGCCGATATGTCTCTCGGTGTCTTGTCATCCTAAGCCATTACTGTTGGCCAGAGATCCTTGAAAATATCTATCACCTTCTCCAGTTGTTCCTGCAGATTGTCCTTCTCTCCTTTTTCCTAGTTGCGCTCTTTAGTAAGCACATTGATTTTCAGTTGTTGTTATTCGAACCTCTGTTGGAGGTCATTTTTTAGTCCTTTAGCCCGTTGTGCCGCACACTAGATGAAGTTGTACAGTTGTTTTATGCCCCAAGTATGCATACTCTTAGCTCTAGACATATCGTTGTTTAGCGACCTTTCTCTGAGGGGTTGGCTGGTGGCTATCGATCTGGCTGAGTGCTCAGGTAGTTATGTGGGTTGGTTATTTTATGGCAGCTGACTCCCCAGGTTGTTCATGCTTGTGGTTGGTTGAACCTACTGCAGTATCATATTTTCTTGCTGAAAAGGGTTCAGCTCCTTGAGCGAGGGCGTTGTGTCTGCAATAAAAGATTCCCTAGGAACTAATAGGTCGATAAAAGTGCTATGTCCCACAAGAGGTTGGTTAACCTCGGGTACCAATGTCGTACTCGAGTTAACCTCTACCCTGTTGTCTCCATTTGTCTTGCTTCTTGTATTGACTGGGTCTGAAATTGTTACTGATGTGGATGGAGTGTGGGTGGAACGGTCTTTGGAAGTGAATGACGTGTGGCAATGAATGGTGAGTGCGAGGTGAGGAGGTATGAGTTTGGGGTGGAGACGAAGTTTGAACATTAAAAACTGAAAACGGATTGAACACGGGTAGCTCGGAGGTTACCTAGGGTGCCACCTCTGGCTCCTCTTGAATTGGTGCTCTCATATCCATAGGTTGTGTGTGATCTTCCTCAGTGAGATCAACTATTTTCCTAGGCACCATGACCGTTGATTTCTTGGCCTTAGGAGTGGCTATGGATGGTTTAGGTGCCTTACTCTTTCAGATTGGAACTACTGTGGTTTCTAGGGGTGAATTAAATATGGTGGAAAGTAGGGCAATGATTATGGGTGCAACTATGGAAGGTGATGCAAAATTTGAGGCCTGAAACTTTGAAAAGTAGGAAATACAAGAGAAGAATTGGTGAGAGTTTGCATTACCCGATTGAAGCCTTTTACCCTCGTGTCCAGCTCTTATAGTATGGGTTTTAGTTGTAGCCAAGACACTTTACTCAATGTCTCATCTGGTGTCTCCCCTAGTAGTGGCCTTGGCAGCATGCCCTCGAACGAGTAGTGATGGATTCTGCTTCTGATCTCCATTCCCACCCTCGGCCAGGAACAGAATTGTAATGTCCCCAACTTAGCTCATAGCTAAGTGGAACATTAATTTTTTCCAATAAATTCAAGTGCATGAATAATTGAGCAAGGAGGCTCAATAAAACTACTCAAGCATGAATAAAAACCCCTCACAATGTGAAAAGGGTCCATGAAATAACCATCTCAAGCATCCACATGTGTGAACAAGGTTAAGTTGACCAAGTCAACTCAAATTGTCTTTAAAAGAATGGATCCATGAATAAAGCAGCTCAATATGAATGGAGGCAAATTCAGAAAAACAATTTGAAGACTCCTTAAATGTGAAAAGGGGCAAGGAAAAGAGACTCAATCAAGGAAGATCCTTAGAAGATGCATTTCGTCACATTGACTAAATCAAACCACGCATCATCTAGTTTTCCTCCACTTAATGGGACAACATAACCCTAGAGAGGGAAATCTTAGCAAGGAAGCAAACCCTAGTGGAGTGGGGCCCTTGGAGGAGAAGCTCAATTTCTATATAATGAAGGAAGGGAAGCCATTTGGGTTTAGATTGGAAATTATACTTTCATGAGGTCTGCTTAGAATTCCTGCATACTTATTTGTTTAGCTAAGTTTCTGCACTTCTTAGTGCAAGGGTTTTCTCATGCAGGAATGCCCAACTTTTTCTTGGAGATCTTGTAGAAAGAGATCTAAGGGAAGGTTCTGATCTACAATTTCCACTTTCAGGTGTTAGGCCAAGCAATTGTGCTCTATTTCTGCACATTCCCTTGAGGATACTACGTTATTTTCCCAGAGGTGCAGTGGAAGGGGTTAAAACCCCATTGTTTTTGAGCTAGTTTCCCAAAGGGAAGCTCAATTCTTATTCCGGGAGTTGATTAATAGAATTGCAGCCATTTCTCATGTATATTCAGCCATTTCATGCAGAGCTATAGTCATACTTATTATTCCAATTTATATCTACAGCTGATTCATTGTGTTTTCATCACATGTGGGAAAACCCTTGCCGGGGATCATAGTTTCATTGTAAAGAAGATTAGATCTCTGTTTCTTTGCCTCATTGAGTAATATAATATGAATATCAGATTTATTTCTCCATTTTCTGAGTATTTACTTCAATATACTGTGCAGTGTCTTTTGCAGCAGCTCCGACATTTGCATGTTTTGGGGTTTTTGTCCATTTTCATCTATTTGAGCATGGGAGGCCTGTTTAACTTTGTTGTTGATATTTGCTTCTGAAATCCTCTTGCATGCAGCTCATATATTTTCTAATGTAAAGGAAAAAACCATTATTTTATACTTTTGTAACTCAGTACTCAGTAAAATAGCATTTCTGGGTCACTAGTGGTGCTTTTCCCCACTTGGTTGTCTTTCTGGAGTGATGTTTGTTGTAGTTTTTGATAAATGATGAGCTATGCATATGATATGGCCTCTGATATGATAATTTTCTGATTCCTCTTGAGTTTTTGAAGAATTTAAGCAAATTCTAAAGTAGGATTTCCATTTTGCTGCAATCTTCCTCTTTCAGCAGTTTTCAACTAGTCTAGTTTATGGGAGATTTGTTTAAGGTCTCTAAGTTCATTTTTTTCAGCTGATATTCCATACATAAGTCACATACAGCCCATATGAGAGGAACCAAGCATTAATCTTCATTTTTGTTGCATAATTTGGCTTATACAACGTTTTCCTTGAGCTGCTTGTCAATAGTCCTGAAATGGAAATATTAGCCTTCAACATAGTTCTATAGACAGAGTCTGTTAATGGGCCAACTAGCCTCTAGATATCACCCTATTTTCATAGGTGACATATCCAGTTAATTCCCCTACATTCAATCTCTGGAATAGATCCAGTTGTTGATTGTTAATGTTTTCTTGAAAAAGGATTTTCATTTGCCGGATTCATGAGAATTTCCTCATTTGGGACATTACAGTGGTATCAGAGCATGATCTATAGCCTAGCCTGTGATATCAAGCTATCAGAGAAGTGATGAGGAGAAGCACAAGTAGAAAGCATACAGTATGGAGAGGATGAGATTAATCTCATGAATATTCAGATCCAAGAAGAGCCTCTCAAAGGGGGTTGAACAGTTGGAAGCAGAAAGATGCAGTGGAACTCCAAGAGGGTTTCAAGGAGAAGAGGACTACAGTGAAACCTTTAAGAGGTTTCAAGAAGAATAAAAAGAAGACATGGGAATTCCTCCTTCAAGGGAATACCAAGATCTAGCGTTTCCTATTGAGGATGGGACATTTCCTACATTCAGAGAAGAGCTGGGGGTGACAGTGCAGTCATAACAGAGGCACCTCTAGCATATCAAGAAGAAGAAGTGGTGAGGACATTTGCACCAAGGAGAGAAGCTCTTACACCTTTGCAAGGAGTTGCATAGAATCTCACATATAGAGATTGTGGCAAAATCCATGTGCAGTATGTGCCATCATTATCAAATGGTGAGACCTGGAATATTACAGAGTTTCATGGGGTAAGCAATATCTACCCCTCTATGTTTATGAAGAATGTTGCACAAGGAAGGCAGGAAGATCCATGCACATCAGTTCATCCATCTCTCCATGATGATCTGTGCCTTGATGTCTCCTTATTTTAAGAGGGGCCATTGGGGCAATCCCCTGATGAGAAGAAAAACAAAGTGTTCCCTCAACATGATACAATGAAGACACCAGAGGTCGGAGGAGACACCATCACAGCACTGGAGGTTGTGGGTAAGAAGCATATTTATGAAAGTAACATTTTATTTTATGATTGCATGTGATCTCTTACCTTATATGTGCAGGCCATAACTCCCAAGGGGAGTGTTCTACCTTATAAGCTTCATGGCCAACTATGGGCCAAGATTGTTTTCAAGTATGGCCACCTCCTTGATGAGTTGTGGAAGGTGATGCACTATGATGGGTGCTTCCCTAAATACAAAAATATACATTTCATCTTCAGCCATGGTGAAGTGATAAGATCAGCAAGTAAGTGGCATGAAAACCACTTACCATATCCTGATATGAAGCAAGGAGAAGGAAACCTGCGTTGGTTTCTGTTGGGTGAGTGTGGGTACTCCCCAGAATTTATGATTCTCATGAATCATGCCTTATATTCCAAGAGAAGGTTGCATAATGGGAAGGAATGGTTGTTATGGCTGTCACAAGGAGGGTTTGGACATTATATGTTGAATCTTATGTCCAAATATTTTCCCATGTTTGAAGTATGTCTCATGCATTCACATGTATTTCGGGTTGAGATGTATTTCGAGTATGAATCTTGGGTTGGGAGGAGAAACAACTCTCACATGGTGTGGAATGGGAGAGTTAGCTTGCACTATGTTGATGGAGCACCCCACATGTCCATCATTGAATCATCGCTCCATGATCCACACATGGATAATGTAAGGAAGCAACAAGAGCCCTTGTTGCTATGGCTAATTTTGGGAGAGTATGGGTTGAAAACTCTCCATACTCAACACAACATTCCAAGAGGAATGCATGGCACATCCAAAGTGCAAGAAGGCTACCTTTCAGCAATAATGGAAGGGAGGAAGGACCTCTCACATAGCAGCACAAGAGTGAATGGGTTTTACATGTGGAATGTCAAGAAGAAGAGTCATGGAGTGCCAAGAGCATTTCTACTTAAGCCTATAGCGCTGTCCTCTAAGAGAAAGTTTCTAATGATAGAGTATTTCCAAAGAAGTGTGCATCCTTTCATTTTTCATAAATTTATGAGGAGATTGTTATGGGAGGACTCACTCATGGATCACATCTTCAGCTCACACACGAGGCATGGTAAGAAATACATATATATGCTTGTTGACCATTCTATTAAGAATTTGTATCTTCTCACCAATTGTGATCAAGGTGGATATTGGTGGCCACCTGCCTATTCCACTTGGGCCCCCACCATTGTCTCTTTTAGTTTTTCAGTTTCGACATAACTTACTATTTTTAGCAGTTTTTCGGGTCCTGAACTTCCAGAGCCGTTTTGAGGCCCTAAACGACATTTTTTGGGAATTGCACCTCCAATGAATATCATTCCGTTCCAATATGATATTTGTGGCGAATGTTGTATTCCTCGGATAGATGTTTCTAATGATGTATCATGTGCATCAAACGGAGATAGTATGCCAAAGTTATGTCCCTGGGAAGTTGAAACACCAATTTACCCAAACGGGGCCCATAGTTTTGGCGCTTCATCTCCTAGGGTTAGGTTTTTGGATGTTTAGGGTTCTCCATTATTTCTCAATAATAAATAGGCCCTCGAGCCTCATTGTAACTCAGTTCAGAGGCCTGTAGCCGCCACATCTCTTCTCAGAGATAGCTACCAGCGCGCTAGCTAGTTTTATTTCCATTTTGTCTGTAAGCAAATTTCAGTTCTTTGATATTAATGAAATGAAGTGTTATTTCCGCTGCATCTCTATATTTATGGTTATATGTTTATTCTGTTGCGTTCCTGCATAAATCCGGATCAAACTGTAAGAAATGCATTGCTCTACAAGAGAGCAAGATTATTCAAGGGTGTTATGGTCACTTTAGGGCTACATTTTGTAATGATGATCACCCATCTCTACATGACTTGGAGCAAGTGCCTTGTTGTTTTGATTATATGCAGATGATATATATTTCTACTCACTACTTTCTAGTAGATGAGTTGACATGCATAGCTGAAAATTTTTTGGGAGGCAACTTGCCACTTGATGTTTTAAATCAGTAGTTGGGGAAACTGCGTTATACCCATCATGGAGGCCATATGTATCATCTTAACTTGCACATAAAATTCAGAAACTTTATGATTTGGATGACATATGGTGGTGATGTTCCATTCACTTTGAATGGAATGATTCGGGCCAGCAGGATCCATGACTTTGGAGGAAGGATCTTTGGAGATCCAACCTTAGTTTTTCCATCAAAGGGCACCCTTATTTCAACCCAAAATCAGTATGTGCTCTACTCTTGCCATGAGTGGAGAGGGAGACAACGTGGGATAGGCTATTTTACCTATCATGTTCAGCCATTCAGCCCACCTTATTTGCAAGAGCTCAAGGTGGAGAATATTTATTATGAGTTGCCATCTTGGGAGGCAACAAATTTTGCTTGGATGATAGCATGGGGAGGAGAGTCTTTCATTGATGATGAAGTGCTCCATGATTGTCACCACTCCTATCTTGAGGAGGCCTTGGATCAGCAACAAGGTTTCCATATCAGCCTTCCATTCTTCCATGACAAGAGCCATTGGGCTTATTCACCACAAGCCAACACTTTGGTAGAAAATCTGAAGCAAAGAAGGAGACTATGGATAAGAAGGCCACAAGAAGGAGGGAAATTTTTGAAGCACCCTTGCAGTTGCTTGAGGACAAGCAACATTTGGGAGGGGGAGACTGTAATGTCCCCAACTTAGCTCATAGCTAAGTGGAACATTAATTTTTTCCAATAAATTCAAGTGCATGAATAATTGAGCAAGGAGGCTCAATAAAACTACTCAAGCATGAATAAAAACCCCTCACAATGTGAAAAGGGGCCATGAAATAACTAGCTTAATCATCCACATGCGTGAAAAAGGTTAATTTGACCAAGTCAACTCAACTGGTCTTTAAAATAATGGATCCATGAATAAAGCAGCTCAATGTGAATGGAGGCAAATTCAGCAAAACAATTTGAAGACTCCTTAAATGTGAAAAGGGGTAAGGCAAAGAGACTCAATAAAGGAAGATCCTTAGAAGATGCATTTAGTTACATTGACTAAATCAAACCACGCAGCATCTATTTTTCCTCCACTTAATGGGACAGCATAACCCTAGAGAGGGAAAGCTTGGCAAGGAAGCGAACCCTAGTGGAGTGGGGCCCTTAAAGGAGAAGCTCATTTTCTATATAATGAAAGAAGGGAAGCCATTTGGGTTTAGATTGGAAATTATAATTTCATGAGGTCTTCTTAGACTTCCTTCATACTTAGCTGTTTAGCTAAGTTGTTGCACTTCTTAGTGCACGGGTTTTCTCATGCGGGAATGCCCAACTTTTTCTTGGAGATCCTGTAGCAAGAGATCTAAGGGAAGGTTATGATCTAAAATTTCCACTTTTAGGTGTTAGGCCAAGCACTTGTGCTCCATGTTTGTGCATTCCCTTGAGGATACTGCATTATTTTCCCAGAGGTGCAGTGGAAAGGGTTAAAACCCCATTATTTTTGAGCTAGTTTCCCAAAGGGAAGCTCAATTCTTCTTCCGGGAGCTGATTAATAGAATTGAAGCCATTTATCATGTATATTAAGCCATTTCATGCAGAGCTATAGTAATTCTGTGTTATTCCAGTTTATATCTGCACCTTCTTCATTGTGTTTTCATTGCATGTGGGAAAACCCTTGCCGGGGATCATAGTTTCATTGTAAAGGAGATTAGATCTCTGTTTCTTTGCATCATTGAGTAATATAATATGAATATCAGATTTATTTCTCCATTTTCTGAGTATTTAATTCAATATACTGCGCAGTGTCTTTTTCAACAGCTCCGACATTTGCATGTTTTGGGATTTTTGTCCATTTTCAGCTATTTGAGCATGGGATGCCTACTTAACTTTGCTGTTGATATTTTTTTTCTAAAATCCTCTTGCATGAAGCTCATATATTGTCTAATGTAAAGGAAAAATCCGTTATTTTATACTTTTGTAACTCAGTACTCAATAAAATAGCATTTTTGGGTCACTAGTGGCGCTTTTCCCCACTTGGTTGTCTTTCTGGAGTGATGTTTGTTGTAGTTTTTGTTAAATTATGAGCTATGCATCTGATATTGCCTTTGATATGATTGTTTAATTATTCCTCTTGATTTTATAAAGAAGTTATGCAAATTCTGAAGTCGGATTTCCATTTTGCTGCAATCTTCCTCTTTCAGCAGTTTTCAGCTAGTCTAGTTTATGGGAGATCCGTTTAAGGTCTCTAAGTTCATTTGTTTCAGATGAGATTCCATACATAAGTCACATACAGCCCATATGAGAGGAAACAAGAATTAATATACGTTTGTATTGCATAATTTTTCTTGTACAATGTTTTCCTTGAGCTGCTTGTCAATAGTCCTGAAATGGAAATATTAGCCTTCAACATAGTTCTATAGACAGAGTCTGTTAATGGGCCAGCTAGCCTCTGGATCTCACCCTACTTTCAGAGGTGACATATCCAGTAAATTCCCCTGCATTCAATCTTTGGAATAGATCCAGTTGTTGATTGTTAATGTTTTCTTGAAAAATGATTTTCATTTGTCGGATTCATGAGCATTTCCTAATTTGGGACATTACAAGACTTCAGTGTGGAATCCCTTTTCATCCACTTTAAACTTTATCAGTCTCATTTTAATTTTTTTTTCATCCACACAAGTGGGCCTGAAGTATGTATGCTTTTGGGTGACCTTGAACCATATCTGAGAGGAATATATTTCCAACAGACTCCTCAGAATCCTTTGCTGCCTCACCACTATATCCACCATCTGCCTGTACCGAAATGTGAACGTTTCTTCATTTACCTCCTTGGTGTTGTGGTCTCCTGAGATCTTCCAGGGTGTAAAATTCATCACCATTGGCTAACCACTTGTGATTTTCACAAGCTCTCACCCTGGGTGAGTCCATTTCCACATTTCAAATGCCATGACAAGGTAGACGTAAATGAACCCAGTGGCTCTTTTGTAGTTATCTTTGCAGGCTTCGAATAGTTTGTTTAGTAGAAACGTACACCAATTCAGCTAGGTTCCCTGGAGGTAGTGTTCTACAACTGAAATGGTGTCGAGGGTACATTTGACCTTCGTATAGTGCCTCATGGTCTTGCCTGCAATCAAGTAACAGGAAAATTTAACTGCTGGGTTATTTATGAGGTCTATCTTCGCCCCCTTCCCTCCTCTTTTAGTGTCGTATTTCTTATAATAGTCACAATATCCCGCCTTCTTTGCTCTCTTGGATATTTTCTGGAACGTCGCGGAGATGTCCCTTCCTTCTGCTAATAATCCTGTCAGCCTCTGAATATCTTCTGCATGTATCAGTATCTCCCTCCCTAGCCATAGTGACCCGTTCTGGAGTCTGATCAACAGGAATTTCATACACTACATTGATGCTTCTATGGTTCCCAACACTGGGAGGTTCCTGAGGTTCAGTATTGTTGACTGCTAGATACCTCTGAGCTCTGGATTCAATCTCGCTGCTTCCTCTCCTCCTTCCGTAGCGTAATTTTCTATGTAAACCTACCTCTTCATTGTCGAAAAATGGTATGAATATGTGAAATATTTGTCGATTAGCGACACATTTTCATACTTTCCCACTAGCGATTCCATTCTCTAAATTCTCTCATCGAGCTTAGGCTTGACGATTGTTGGTGCTACCTTGGTCATCTTTGATCTTCTTTTGTACACTTGCAGTGCTAACCCTGCTCTTTCTCTGTAAATTCCTGCTATTGGATTCTCTCTTTGGACTTCTCATGATGAGATTTCGCTTTCTGCTGCTGCTATTTCTTGTTCTAATTCGAAATTCTCTGGCATTCTCATTCTTTCTTCTTTCATGCGGGTTAAGTAATGTAACCGACACGAATGAGGTTGATAAGACCCCATAACTAATTATTTTTTCTACCTCCCCCGGAGCTATAATCGTGTGATTAGTTACCGCGATGAGGTGTGTTCTAACATGGCT
This sequence comes from Pinus albicaulis, assembly GCA_034641835.2. Lineage (NCBI taxonomy): Eukaryota > Viridiplantae > Streptophyta > Pinopsida > Pinales > Pinaceae > Pinus > Pinus albicaulis. The sequence continues at coordinate 964,283,510 of CM076579.1, forward strand.
GACTGTGACTTTGGGATTTGGGAAAACGTGATGGGTAATTATTATGGCCTAATATGGAAAATTTGTTACGGTATGGATGTTACTAATTATGGTAGTTAATTCTCAAATCCAGGTAATTCTACAGACTAACATGGGTATGATGGGTCATGATGACGGAATGAGGCTTGACACGTTTGTCTTTCTGACATGGATGACATGCTGGACACTACCCTCCCCCCGACCACAATCAGTTGTGATGCGGTCTCCGCATCGCAACAGTGAGCTTCTTTTGTTATTGTGGATTGTTCTTTATTGGGATTCCTATTTATTCTCTTCTCAAGTGCGAGAGAGTTATTGACTCAATCTATCTATAGTCTACCCTACTAACTCCTCTCGGTTGTGAGAGTTATTTGAAAAGGAAATAATAGAACTTACTTGTGATAAGGCTTCAGGCGTGCGCCATTCACCCATCTTGGTAACACTTGGTCGTCTAGTTGTGCTAACCAAACTTCTCCTGAATCTCGGATTTCAATCACCTGGTATGGTCCTAGCCAATGCATTCTAAGCTTACCTGGGAACTTTTGGAACTTGTTGTCATACAATAAAATTTTTCCTCCAATCGTAAACATTTTATGTTTGATATGACGGTTATGCCAAGATTTATGTCTGTCTTTTTGGACTGTCTGATGGAATTCCGCTAGAAACCTGTCCTCTTCAAGTTCTTGTAGCTCATATAAGCACTCCTTCAATGAGTCTTCCTCTGTTAAATGTAGTGTTGAAGCGATTAGTAGGCTCGGTATGATAAGTTCAGCAGGTACCTGTTAGGGTCCCATGATTAAGCAGATTGGTAGACCAAATGTACAAGGTAACATCAAAATAGTCTTTGGAGTCCTAGGACCTAGCCTTCCTGGACTCAGAGAGGGCTTTCTCTATTTTGTGCAAAGGATGTGAACTTGTTTTCTTCTAGGGTTTTGATTTTAGGCTAGTTGTTAAGTGTAGGGTTTGTGGTTTGTTTTGGTTGGGGTAATATGATCAAGTAGAATAGGTGGAGTGAGAGGTATTCAAATCATTAGGCTATGGATTCTATGAAAGTTATGGATATCTCAATAATGAAACAAGATGCATAACAGGGAAAATCTAGCATGGTCAAATGGATCTTTAAGGCATGTGTGAAATGAAATGGACATAAATTTTGTGAGCATAGTAGGTGTGTAAGGGAAGTGAAGAATCCTTAAACAAGTACTTTTTAAACAATATGGTCTCAAATACTAATCAACATAAGGAGATAATCATAAGATAGGGAAAAAAATAGATTTTTGATTATACTTAATTAAGCAAGCATTCAAGATGAACAATTCAGTGAACCATAGAAAGAACTAAACTTATCTAACTTCTAGTGATTTCACCTTCAAGGTTTAGAAAACATACAAGATAAAATTTAACTTTAATCAAAGAAGAGGGAACTCCTAAGCATCTATGATCAAGCTACAAAGAAATTTAAGGAAACTTCTCAACCATGGACAAAGGACATGATCAGAGCATGGCCTCTTTGGCTAAAACCTAACAAGTAGTACTTCAAAGAGAGATTCTGAAACAGAGTTTAAATAGCATTAAATAATCAAGGCTAGCCATCAAACATATTTGAAAACTGCTATATTGAACCATTCATGGAAAAAACAAGCATATGTAGGTCTAAGAAGCAACTAATAATTCCTTAAACTAACCCAGCAGAGGAAAACATAAAGACAATAGAAAACAGGAAGGACTAAGTTTCCTTAAACAACATTTATTAGCCTATACTCTTATATTCTACTACAACATAGAAGGATGTAACAAAATGATACATAAGGAAACACGAACTAAACAGAGACACATCACCATTAATCATGCTCAGGGATCCTGCAAGGTATCCTCCTTCATCATCAATCAAAGTAGACCATTCACCAACTCCACAAGACCAATTTCTTCTTAAAACTCAAGAACACCATGTATTGCTCTCAAAACTCATCAAATGCCAAAATTTACAACGAATCCCTCATGCTCTATTTATCTTAGAAAAGGAGGGAAAAAACCCTAGATAGGGTTGGAAAATGTCAAAATCACTCATAAATGTCATAAATGCCCAAGAGACCATGCAAGGCCCAAGGCACAAAATATCCCATGAAATAAATGCCAAAAAAAATTCTAGCACCTAATTCTAGATTGATTTGCCTTAAAAAGCATAAAAATATCATTTTGCAATAAATGAGTGTGTTTTTTTTTTACTTTTGGCCAAAAATACACAGTGTTGTCTATAAGTGTAGCACCACCCTAGGCAAAAAATAAGTCCTGTTGCAGCCAATTTTTTTAGACCTTCCTGATGTTGGATTTTTTTCCGTGATAGCCCATTGGAAAGCCTACCGAGACTTCTTTCCAGATATACCTTTGGTTTTTTGATTGAGAACATATAACTTGTTCAAAAAGTCAAATTTCCAAAACTTCTCTGAGCACAGTGCCAGGCCTGAAAATGAGGTGTTTTTTGACCTTTTGAGGGGTCAAAAATGCTCCAAATGATCTGAAATTTGGTGAGAATAATGTACTAGGGATGAGAAATCCAAAAATGTAAAGTTCTCCCTATGAGGATCCCTAAGGGAAAAGCGTAGCGCCAGTTGCTCTGCACTTATAGGCCTCCAAATTCTGGAAAAACAAAAACTTATCCAAATTTCTTCAAAATTGGTGGATGTCTCCCTCATGGGATTTGAGAGACCTGTAGAGAAGCTTGTGCCAAAATTCCACATCTAGCCTAGAATTTTTCTTCTTTTAGTGCCTGGATCTTGGTTTGGGCCTTCTTCAGTTTGGCCCTTGCAACTTGGTTTCTCTGGGAATAATGCTTATTCATCCTTTTTTGGAGGTCAAGATTCTTGTTAGCCTTCTCCAATTTAGCCTCCAAGTGCATGTTGGATATTTCCAACCAAGGCTCCCGATCCTGTGCTATCTCCATGGCCAACAACTCATCTAGGGGGAGCTTTGCTACTAGGGCTACTTATTTTTCTTTTTGCTTTGCCAATGCCTTCTTTAACCCCATGGTTCTAGGCCTCCTCCTAGATTGACCTTCCTCATCCTCACTCTCTTCATAAGTGACCATGAACTCTTCTAGTTTCACCTGTGCCCTTTGGGATTCTTTCGGGGCCTTAATGGCTCTAGCCTCATAAATAGAAATTCGTGCTCCTAGCTGCCTATTTTCCAAGTCAAGGGTATCAATCACAATTTTGGCCCATTCAGATTGGCTTGGAGGTCTTCAATGAGTGCATTTTTGCTTTGGAAGAGAAATTTTGAGATCCTTGCCTCCTCCTCCTCATCACTGTCCACCTAAATGATTTCAAACTCCCTTTCCACCTCATGATTTTCTTCTTCTTCCTTTACCTTTTGTTTTCCTTTGTCTAGTGGTTGAGCTGAGGTGGATGGCATGGTCCCTTGCCTTTTGGAGGCAGAAAACATAGGCCTTGACCCTCTCTGGTATGTGAGTGAAAGAGGTGTGATTGTGGTCTTGTTGGTGTCTTTATATTGGCTGTGATCCTTGATGTTGTCATCAATTTATTCATCTTCATTATTGGTATCATTAGTCATCATATTTTCTGCCTCATCATTGTCTTCTACATCTTCACCACTCTCATCCTCTTCACTGTTTTCTGCATTGTCATTTTGTTCTTCATTTGAGTTTATTGCCTCTTTACTATTGTGATCTTCAAATTGATTATTAACCCCTTCATCTCCTTCATTATTTTCATGATTTTCATGACTGTTGTCATGAATTTCATGAATGATTTCCTCTTTACTGTCTTGTCCATCACTAAGGATTTCTTATTGGGTGTCACTGCTACCCATAGCCTCCGCATTTTCCTCACTGTTTTGATCTTTATCCTGGCTGCCCTCTTCATCACTGCTAAATTCATTTTCACTGTCATCTCTTTAATTTTCTTCACTGTGATCCTCTTTCTCTGTTTCCATGTCCTCTGCTTCTTGCTGGATCAAATCACCATCACTACTCAAACTGTCTCCTCTGTCCTCTTTTTGACTTAGATCATCATCACCATCTATCTCCATGTTTTCACTGTTTTTCTCACTGTCATGCTCACTTTTTTCTTCATCATTGTCATTTCCTTCTTCTTCCTCTTCATCAATTTCTGTCTCACTTTGGAATGATTTATTGTCACTCTCACCCTCTTCATTTTTATTTGACTCATTATCATTATCTCCCTAATTTTCACTTAATTCATCATTGCCAGTTCCTTCTTCATTTGATGCATCAAGAGAAGGGGAGGCAGGGAGGTTTTCTTTAGGTGAGGACACTTGTGTAGATGATGAAGGTAAGTTTGGTTGATGAGGAAGTTGTGGGCTTATGAAGACTTCATGGGCTATGAACACATCCCAAGGGGTGCCTTTTTTCTCCAACTGATGTAATACCATCATCTTGATCAAGGAATGGTGGAATAAACTATGCATTTTCTAGGTGTAGGTCCTCCTCCGAAAAACATATGACATCTTGTCAATGCTTATATACAAGTAGTAAGGCAAATGAAGCATTTTTACCCTTGTGAAATGCATGAGGAGTCTAACATGGTAGGAATAAAGTCTGGAGTACCTCCCTTCATAGGTAAAGTACTTCATGATAACCCTCATCAAGGGTGCAAATCTCTGTTTTAGGTGTGAGAAAGGGAAGATAGCCCTGCAACCTACTCTATACCTAGTTTTGGCAAATGGCTCATAATGGTTCATGTCCAACCTTGCCTTCTTGAACCATTTCTCACCAACAGCAGGTATTCCTGTAGCATTAGAGATGGCATTTGCTGATAGTTCAAAATCCACCCTTGCAAGATTCACCTGTTTATTATGGAGTTTGAGGACAAACAACCTTGTAAGCTATGGGTGGTGTTATACTTGTTTGAACTTCTCACAAAATTGAAAACATCCCACATTCTAGAAACATGAGAGGATCATGGGAGATGAGGTGATATCCACTGTTCTCTAGGGTTCAAATCTGTTCACTTTCCCTCATTTGTGGTTTGGCCTTGTAGGCCCTTGGCCTCTTTCACTGCTGCTACTATTTTCTTCTCCTGACATGGGGATTAGGGTTGTTTATGGGCAAAATTGGGTAAGAGAAACAAAATGAAAATGATGGTGGGTAGCTCTTGCAAATGAGTGATATGGATGTGAGGTATATGACTAAGGGCCAAATGACAATCAATTTCTCATAGGTCAAAAACAGAGGTTTGCTTGTTAAGAAGACCTAGGGCTTGCAAACACTAGGGTTTAATCACTTTTTAATCACCTAATCATGAAAATACTTAGATGATAAGGAATAAAAGGCCACCTACCACTTTAGCTTGCTTGAAGGGTTTTGAAAATAGTCTGGAGGGCTTCCCTTGAGCTGGTGGCAATTTTTTGTGCAATTTGGATGACCTTCTGCATTAGCGCAACACCGGGCATATTGGGTGCTCTATGCGCACAGCGCCGGCCCTGGGCGTGTCGGTTTCATCTGAGCGAAGCACCAGCTTATTTGTGCAACGCCACCTTCTATACGCACAACGAAGAGTAAAAATTGCACGATGAAGACCCCTATTCACGCAGCGCCAGTGTCTGTGAGTGCAGCGCCAGGTTATTCGTGCAGTGCCAGTGACTTGGCCCAGATTTTCTCAAAAACTCAGAATTTTCTCCGAGAAGCTCCTTTCTCTCCTTGCAAATGAAAAATGAGCTAAACAATGATAACTGAGAGGCCTTTATACCCTTTGAAAAATAAATTAAAATCAGGAAACCCACTTTTGCTAAGTTTTTGTCACTTTATCATTTTGACTAATATCTTTTTAATCTTTTGCAGGGGTTTGAAAAATTTTCAAGGTAGCTTGTCTTCCTTTGGTTGTAGCTTGTTGGAGAAATAAAAATGTCTCTTTTAACCTTGAGGGTCTTGGCATCTCAAACCTCCTTTTTTTGTACATGAGAAACTAAGAAATAACTTTTTTATCCCTTTTGGCATCTCTAAGTATTAGTGAACATGAAAACATGTTTTTCTTACCTTCTTACTGATTTTGACAGTGATGCATCCATTTTTACAAAGATTATAGTCATGCCTGCTATGTCTCTTCTTGGCCACTTCTGATTTGTTACAGGTGCCATGACACAGTTTTTTTGGTCTCCTTCGTCATTCTTTGGAGTTTGACAACCTCAGTTACTCAATAGTAAACTCATGCTCAGCTTGATCTTCCATTTTGAATCTTAACCCTATGCCTTCTTTCCTTTGACAATTTTGAGGGAAATTGAATGCATAATGGAGGCTTGATCTCCCTCACACTAATACTCTTTGCATTTTCTCCCCTTAATGTAGTGAAGCACCATTGCCTTGGCCAACCCTAGGAATCACCTTCAATAGCTTTTTGGAAACTTTCTGCTGTCATGATGGAGGCCCATCATCTTCATTTCACCTACTTTACCTATCTTTCCACAATCTTAGGTTTTAGGGTTGTTAGAGAAGAATAATTAGTGTTGTCTTCTAAGTTCTCTATAACCCTTTCAATTTCATTCATTTCTATTCAGTTCACCTCACCTTTTTCCCTTCTTCATTTATAATTTCCAAAAAATATTCAATTTTTTCTTGGTTGTGTGGATGTGCTCTCTGTCCTTATGGTTTTATGCATTGGGTTCTTGCTTGGCAACAATGTTTAGCCAATTAGTCCTAAAAATCCTGATTCTCTTTGAACATAGGCTTGCTTCCTTTTCTTTGCTATGGATGTCGTTTAGTGATGAGATGGCCTCTTACCTTACCTCATTTTTTGCTAATAACCACCTTGTCATTCCTATAGAAATGTCAAAATGGGCAGCTGTCCTTTGTAGAATTTGTGCTTTGACCAAGGAGGCTTTCTTGGAGACCTTTGACCTACTTTGGACAATCATATGCTGACCCTCCTTTCCATTTCATTTCATCTTCTTGGCACAAGAAAAACAATGATTTTAGAACACCAAAACAATCCTACAACTTATGAAACCGTAAATGACCTAGTGGGAGGCTCTTTGGGCTTGTCTTTGACAAAAAGCTTGGCTTTGAGGTATTCAAGTATGAAAACAGAGTTTTTGACAATTTGAGGTATTGAAGATCCAAAATCCAATGTACTTGATTTATCTAAAGAGCCTAAAAATATAGTTTTGAGATCATCAATTCTTGATGTATTCGGGAAACACAAGAATGAGTAGGTTGGTTGGTGATCCTAGGTGGAAAGTGGAGGGTTTAGGCAAGCCAAAAACAGAGTGCTAAGGTCAAAGGTGGCCAAACATAGTGAAAATGAGTGGCATGAGTTCCATGAGGGACCTTCAAGGAGGGTAGGATAACCAGGGAAATGGCAGAGTAGTGAGATAGTGAAAAATTCATCCTAAGGATTATGAACACAGTGAGATTTCTAAAACTCACAATATTCATGAATTTTGTTTTTAGAAATATAGGATAAGTATTTATTCATCTACAAAATAGCAAAAAATTACTGATGACTAACAGTACCACCGCTACCATCCCGTACACCAGCTGGAAAGGAGTCTGGTTGTTCATTCTTTTCACAGTTGTCCTGTACACCCATAGTGTTGTTGGTATGCACTCATCCTAGTCATCTTTATTAGCATTTCAAATCTTTGTTAGTCCCTTTTCGAGAATATTATTAAATGCTTCAACTGTTCCATTTGCCTAAGGACGGTACAGACTGCTCTTATGATGTTGTACCATAAAATTTTCTAACAATGATTTGATTGTTGCATTGATAAAATGTGTATGTTGATCGATGGTTAGACTTCTGGGACAACCAAATATGCTAATGATATTTTCAAAAATGAACCTAGATGTTGTTTCTGCTGTGCAATCCCTCACTGGTACTGCTTCTGCCCATCTGGTAAGATAGTATGTTGTGGTAATTATGTACCTTGCCCGTGAATGTCTTGCGACAGGTGCGGTTGGCCCTATAAAATCAATGACCCACTTCTCAAATGGCTACATTGCTCATACAAGTTGAAGTGGTAGTTCATCTCTGTGTGATGGACATCCCATTATTTGGTAGACGTCACATTTATTTACAAAATTTTTTCATCCAGGTGGATATTGGTGGCCACCCACCTATTCCACTTGGGGCCCCACCATTGTCTCTTTTAGTTTTTTCACAACTTACTATTTTAGCAGTTTTTTTAGGTCCTAAACTTCCTGAGCTATTTTGAAGCCCTAAACGGAGATAGTATGTCGAAGTTACGTCCCCGGGAAGTTGGAACACCAATTTACCCAAATGGGGGCCATCGTTTTGCTGCTTCATCTCCTAGGCTTAGGTTTTTGGACGTTTAGAGTTCTCCATTGTTTCTCCATAATAAATAGGCCCTCCAGCCTCATTGTAACACAGTTTAGAGGTTTTTAGCTGCCACATCTCTTTTTAGAGATTCGCTACCAGCACCATAGCTATTTTATTTCCATCATGTTTGTAAGCATATTTCTGTGATTTGATATTAATGAAATGAAGCCTTATTTTCGCTGTATTTCTATGTTTATGGTTATTTTTGTATTCTGTTGCATTCCTGCATAAATCCGGATCAGTGGTATCAGAGCGGTCTGCTTTTTCTCGATCCTTCTTTGCATGTCCCCAATGAGGTCGGGTTATAAGGATTTAGGGCTCGATTTGGTGGAACCTTTGCACTATCAGCCTTGCAAACCCCAACGGACGCCCATGGGGGACGAAAAGAAAGATGAGGGAGCAGGAGATCCTATCAAAATATTTTTCGAGGAGGCCCTCGAAAAAAAAAGGAATGCGTTGATGGATAAATTTGCCCAGATCCTTCAATTACTGCCCACCGACGGCGTATCTGCATCTAGCAACCACTCTAGAGGCGCGACTCCCTTTAAGGTACAAGTAAACTTTGAAATTCCCATATTTGAGGGTCAAATAGATGCAGATGCCATAGATAGATGGTTGAATCTATTAGAAGGATATTTCTCGGTTCATGACTTTTCCAACCGGGAGAAGATTATTTTTTCACTCCTCAAAGCTACTCCCCATGTCAAGGACTGGTGGGAAACCTACTATGAGAAAAAGGATGAAACAAAACCCTCTCTATTCTCAGCCATACCCACTTGGAATTATTTTCGAGATGCCATCAAGGAACAATACTATCCCGTGGGGATCTATGAGGACAATTACATACAATGGACCACGCTGCGGCAATGAAGGGATTAAGATGTGCATGAGCTAACGAATTTGTTCCATATCCTCTGCACAAAGTTGGGTATCAAATATTCAGAGAAAAATTTGGTGCTAAAGTATCATGGTTATCTACACAGATACATTCAAGAGGAAATGGAGTTCCTTGAAATCTCCTCACTTGGTATGACATACCGGTATGCTGCCAAGATTGAGTAGAAATTCAAACAGAAGAAGAGAGACTTTGGATCTATGAATCAAAAGCAATGGAAAGGTGCCCCAAACCTTAGAAAAAAGGACAAATCCAAGGCGTGGTAGCCCAAGACAACCTACCAAAGACATAAGCAAAGAACAACACCGCGAAGCCAAAGAAGGACACGAGAAAGTGGTGTGAGTTCCATAAGAGCTCCACTCACAACACAAGTGAGTGTCAGGCCAAGAAGTCGCTGGTGGTTGAGATGAGGGCTTCTAAATCAGATGCATGATCCGACTCTGAATCAGAACCTAACAAGGTGAATGACAAAGGGAAGCAGATTATTGATGTGGAGCCCAACGCCACTGTTGTGACTACGAAGATGCAGAAGGAGGAACCAGAAGATCCAGAGGAGGCAGAGCATCTCTTCCACTCCCATATGTGGGTAAAGGGTTCCCCGCTACAGTTCATTGTCTACAATGGGAGCCAAAAGAACCTCATTTCTTTAGATGTCGTGAAGTGGTTGGGCTTGCCAACCATAGCGCACCCACAACCATACACCATCGGGTGGCTTCACCAAGGACAGGATCTCTGCGTTAGCCAACAATGCCACCTTCCCTATAGTATCAAGCCCTTCACGGATGAGGTATTGTGTGAAATTGCTCCTATTGATGTTTCTGATGTATTATTAGGCCAACCATACTTGTAGAAGCGACATGTTGTGTATGAGTCTCGGCCTCACGCTATTATTGTTACTTTTGGAAATAAATTGTACAGGATACAAGAGGTACCACCGCCTCCCATTATCTCTTTGGTTACTGCAAAACAATGCACTAAGCTCATTTCCCAAACTAGAAAATTTGTTTTCCTGATGATCCGCCCCCAGGGCAAGAAGAATACTGTGGCCACGACCTTAAGACATGGCTCCTCTACACGACAACAACAAATGGACAAGGTTGTGGAGGAATACGGGGACATCTTCACCTCACCCATAGGGGTGCCTCTACACTGTCAGGTCAAGCACCCAGTTGACCTGACCCCAGGTGCACTGCTACCCAATGGACCAATCTATAGGCGCTCTATTCTGGAGAATGATGAAATCAAGAGGCAGATTCAGGAGCTACTGTAGAAAGGTCACATCTGACCAAGTTCATCACCCTGTCGGAGCCTGATTGTGTTGGTACAGAAGAAGGATGGGACTTGGAGACTCTGTATTGATTATCAAGCGCTGAACAAGATCACTGTCTGAAATAGGTACCTGATCCCACAGATTGATGACCTTCTGGACCAACTCAAAGGAGAAAAATATTCAGCAAGATCAACTTGAAGTCTTGGTATCACCAGGTACCAATCGAACCCTTTGATGTGTGGAAGACTGCCTTCAAAGCTAAGGAGGGCCTTTTTGAATGGCTCATCATGCCTTTCAGATTGAAAAATTCTCCCACAACCTTCATGAGGTTGATGGATGACATCTTGCATCCATTCACCAACTCATTTGTAGTGGTATACTTGGATGACATTATGATCTTCAACCAGACTTGGGAAGAGCACCTCCACCACATCTGAGAAGTCCTCCAAACACTGCGGCAATACAATTTGTGTGTCAATTTGGAGAAGTGCACTTTTGGGATGACCCAAGTTCAATATCTGGGATACATTATTGATGAAAGGGGGGTGCATGTGGATCCAGCCAAGATCCAAGTCATTCGGGATTGACTAGCCCCAACCACCCTAACAGAGCTTCGCAGCTTTCTGGGTTTTGCTAATTTCTACTGTAGGTTTGTGTTGGGATTCTCTCATATCACTTGGCCCTTGAGTCAAGTCACCAAGGGAGGAGAGAAAGAAAAATTATGTTGGTCGGAATCTCAACAGGAGGCGTTCGTAGAATTGAAACATCGCCTCTATTCTGCCCCAGTGCTTGCATTACCAGACTTGCAACAACCATTTTAGATCGAGACAGATGCCTCTGACTATGCTATTGGGGTGGTTCTTAATCAACAGGGGCATCTAGTGGCATATCACAGTGAGACATTGTTCGATACAGTTCGAAAGTATCCCACTTATGACAAAAAAATGTATTCCTTTGTGCAGGCTTGTCGACAATGGAAGCATTACATTTTGGGGTCAAGAAAACAGTGGCAGTACAGTAGAATTATTTCTATTGGTCGAACCTTCGACATGATGTTGGGAAGTACATAAGATCCTGCACTACTTGTGCCATTTCCAAACCGACCATCAAGAAGAAAGGGCTCTATACTCCGCTACCTACCCCTAGTCGACCTTGGGAATCCATCTCCATGGATTACATGTCAAGCCTTCCTTCTACTAAGTATGGAAATGACTGTGTTTTCGTGGTCATTGAAAAATTCTCAAAGATGGCCATTATGGCAGCTTGCAAGAAGAATATCACAACAGAAGCCACTACTAAACTCTTCTTTGAACAAGTGTGAGTGCACTTTGGGATCCCATAGTTTATATATCAGATTGCGATAGTAGGTTCCTCAGCACATTTTGGTCCAGCCTCTGGTCAATGTTGGACACCAAGCTCACCAAGTCCACAACTTTCCATCCCCAAACTGATGGCCAAACAAAGGTCATCAACAGGATGATTGTACACATTCTGCGCATGTACAATTCAAAGCATCCACGCACATGGGATGAGATCCTTCCCTATGTACAAAAAAGTTATAACCGGGCTTTCCATAGCTCAACTGGCCACAACCCCTTTCATGTGGGCTTGGGATTCCAGCCACTATGTCCCATTGACATAGCCATGCCATTTGCAGCTACTCAGGCTGATTCGGCTCATGTCCAATCTGAAGCTGACAAAGCAAACAACTTCATTGAGTGCATTCAGCACATCTACCAATAGGTTCATGACATATTGGATAGAGCCAATGCTAAGTACAATCAACGACATGATCAACATCGGGTGCCACACAACTTCTAGGTGGGTGAAAAAGTGTGGCTACATTTGCAGAAGGAGCGCCTCACTGGACCCCACCGCAAGATTCTACCTCTCCGATATGGGTCATACACCATCACCAAGGCTGTAGGGAACAATGCCTTCGAGCTCAGTATTCCACCATTCCTTGGTCTGCACCTAGTATTCAATGTAGACCGCCTTCGTCCCTACTTCCCACCACTATTGGACACCTCTGACATTGCAGAAGAACTCACACCAAAATATTTAAACCTGCATCGCATGGAACAAAGCCACCACGTACCGTATCATGGACATGAAAATCAAGAACACTCGCTCACGTAATATCCAAATCTATCGAGTTGTCAAAGCTGCCAACTCTTGCACCAAAGGCAAGTGGTTCACCGTGGACTAGGTTCAAATGTAAGTTTCCTCATCTCATGAGGAACTTAATGCAATGGGGACCATTTCTTCCTAAGGGGGGAGGAATGAACTGTGTGGATACCAGGCCACCCACCTATTCCACTTGGGGCCCCACCATTGTCTCTTTTAGTTTTTTCACAACTTACTATTTTTAGCAGTTTTTCGGGTCCTGAACTTCTGGAGCCGTTTTGAAGCCCCAAACGGAGATAGTATGATGAAGTTACATCCCCGGGAAGTTTAAACACCAATTTACCCAAACAGGGCCCATAGTTTTTCCGCTTCATCTCCTAGGGTTATTTTTTTGGACGTTTATAGTTCTCCATTATTTCTCCAAAATAAATAGGCCCTCGATCCTCATTGTAACACAATTCAGAGGTTTGTAGCTGCCACATCTCTTTTCAGAGATTCGCTACCAGCACCCTAGATATTTTATTTCCACCATGTTTGTAAGCATATTTTTGTGATTTGATATTAATGAAATGAAGCCTTATTTCCACTGTATTTCTATGCTTATGGTTATTTATGTATTTTTTTGCGTTCCTGCATAAATCTGGATCAGTTTTACTATCCTTGTGTATTGTGCGCCACCTTAACCCTGCTTGTAATATATTTATTGTGGTGGGTTTTGTGCCGACATGCCCTCTCGAAACTCCACAATGACATTCCCACAGTATATCCTCCCTTTCATGGTCCATGACGCATCTCTGCAAGCCTTGGTATAATTCCATCTTATATAGTTGTCCCTCTATTAACTGATATTCAGCTGCCTTTACGACAATATGTCTTCTCTGAGTCGTTGTATATTCAGTCGGGCACTGTCCTGTTGCCAAATAGATTTCTATCTGATATAAATAGTTCGGGATGGCTCCTACTCTAAATAGATCAGTGTATGGCAGCTGATCATCCAGGGACCCTCCATTTTATCCATTTTCCAGCCTTGATAAATGGTTAGGACCTACATTTAGTCTTCTTGGTTTCACTATCACATCAAAGGTGAACTCCTGGAACAGTAGGAGCCATCTATAGATCCTTCCTTCAAGGATCGGTTTATTAACTAGGTACTTCAATGCTGAATGGTCCATGAAGAATTTGAACGTACCTCCTAATAGGTAATGGTGAAACTTCTGAAGGGAATATGCCATTGCTAAAGCTTCTCATTTTGCTGTTGCGTAGTTCCTTTCAACTGTTGATAACTTCCTGCTTGCAATGTAAACTAGGTGATCAACTAAAGTTTCTCCTGGTTGAGCCAGAACTGCTCCTAATGCAATGTTGGAGGCATCAATATGGACGTGGAATTTCTTGTCCCAATTAGGATGAACTAATATGGGTGCACTTGCCGATTTTTCTTTCAGTGTATTGAGGGAAGTAGTACACTCGGTTGTCCAAATGAATTGCTCCGATTTCTGTAACAACTTTTCCAATGGGGCTATTATTTTTGCACACTTTCAAATGAATCTTATATAGTACCCGGTATGGCCTAGCAATGATATCAACTTTTTCAAGATTTTTGGTGCCTCTATGTTAATTATAACTACCAGCGTCCCAAAAGGTACTGAAAAGATGCACTTCTTACGATTGAGTGAAATCTGGAGTTGTCTGCATCTGTCAAACATTATCCTTAATAAATTTGCATGATTCTTAAACAGGTTATAAACTATCCAGTCATCCATATAAACCTCTAGGAATTTATGGATATGCTCCCGAAATGTTGCTATCGCGATCCGTGAAAATCCTACTGGTGCATTTTTCAGCCCAAAGAGAATTACATGATATGTAAATGAGCCCCATTCAGTTTTGAAAGTTGTTTTCTTTTTATCTTCTTTAGCTATCCTCACTTGATGGTATCTTGAAAATCCATCTGTAAATGAATAAGCTTCGTTCCCTGCCACATTGTCAAGCACCTCATCACTGAACGGAGTGGGCAATGGATCATGTATACATGCGTTGTTGAGGTTCCTGTAGTCAACACATACTCAAATTTCAGACTTTTCCTTTTTCTTTGTATGACTATAGGACTTACCCACTCTACTTCTTCCACTGGAAAAATCAACCCTGCCTTCAGCATTTTATCAATCTTTGCCTTGAATTTCTCTTTTAGTCTTGGATTCAGATGGTATGGTCTGTGCTTTACTGGTCTTGCGTCGGGCTTTAAAATTATATGCATTTCCCCCATGTCTCATTTTATTCCATTTAGCTCTGCTACTGAGGATGGGAATAAGTATTCATTTTCTTGTAGAAGATTAAATATCTCCTTAGTCATTTCTGCATCACAGTAGTCGCCAATTGACACGATTTTTGATTTTTCCAGAGTTTTGATGTTCATTTTCTTGGTCTTCAATGGTAGTAGATGGATTCCCTCTATTGTAGGTTCTTATTTTATATCCCGCTCCCCTTCCTTTTCTTCAAAATATAAGTGTCTAAGGTTTTCTATATCATCATCATCCATTTCACTGTCTATCTTTTTGCATGCTACTGACTGTTTGGTACTCTATTTCGAGAGCGGTTGTTCTTCATCTTCCTAAATTTCTGGGAATAATAGTACTTTTTTGATGGCTTGTAGTGTTTGTGTGACCGATTTTGTTTCTCCTTCAAAATAAAATCATTGCGTAAAATTATTCGCAACTTCTTGCCAGGTGCCAGTTCCTCTTTTTTTCTCTTCCTTTAAGTACCAAGCTTGTGGAACTGAATCTAGTGTATGTATAAAATTTTGCATCCACAGATATTACAGGTACCCTGATTTCTTCCAGTGGCACTCACAATGTTGTAAAAGTTTAATGGGATCATAATCCCCTTGGTACTTTTCATTGAATTGTGGTCCTTCATATTCTTTGAATCTAGCTCTCAATGCTGCTGCAACATCCTCCCATCGCAACAGAGAGTTGCGATGTTTGCTCCACCACCTTGATGACGTGGATTGTAGAGCCACATCCATGAGCGGGACTCTATGTTCCACTGGTACTTTATCCTCTATTTTTGAAATAAATGTATTTACAACATTCATATTTGATAAAGTCAGATATCCTCTTACCTCAGTTCCAATCCAATTGACTCTTTGGATGTTAGTACATCTTCTTGTATTGGTCTCACATCCTCCCTGCTACCAATCATCCAAGGCTATTTCCAAGCCCAAGTTTGAGCTTTAAACACTTATCCATCTTATAGTCCACCCCACTGTTGGGTTGATCTATTCTTCTCTTTTCCTTGCTATCATCTGATAAATATGATCAAGAAGTTGAGCATCCTCTCTGTTGTCAACAGTTTCTGTATATCGGGGTCCTTGATATGGGTCAAGTGTCTGAGTGACCCTGACTTCCCCATCTTCAAATATCATCAATTCCTTTTTCAAGTCGATCACTGCATAGTTCTCAAAAGCCCAATCTATCCCCAACAATGCCAGATAGGGATCCTTATCCCCCATGATGTCTATCACCTCAAAGTTTGTGTATGTCTTTACCCCCGCAACATCGACTTCGACCTCTTCCAGCCTGCCTATGGGCACAATGTAGTACTGATTTTCCATGCGGAGCTGGATTGGTGAGTATGTCAACTTTGGTCTCCCCAATGATTCCCATGTCGTTCTTGGCAGAATGTTGACATCTAACCCTAGGTCAAGCTTGGTGTATTTAATTTGGAACCCCGTGACTTGAGTATTTACGCGGAATTCCTTTCTTGTTCTTCTCTTGTTTCTTTTGATTCTCCGTATGTATTTCTGGGCTGAATCATTTGAATGCTCTGGTTCTGTGGTTTCCTGCACCACCATCTCCAGATTGTTTTTTAGTTGTTCCAGCATTGGTGCATTGGTTACAATTTTAAAAAATAGTTGGAACCATTATTAAATAATTGCATTTGTATTGGTCTATTTCTCTTTTTCTACAGTCGGCTTCTGTAACTCGATGCCTTTGCTCCCCCCAAGTTGGGCAAATGTTTCCACTGCTTCTTTAAAATATTGTTTCTGTCTATCTGGCCTGAAAATAGCTTTGGAGATGTTGTATTTATCAGCTTTATCGGGTCTATATTCTGTGCATATTCCCCTGTTCTATTTCCTCCCCATGTTACTATAGCTACATTTTGCATAGCCTGAGCCTATACTATTCTTGGTTCCGTGTTCACCATATTTTCTCCTCTCTGTCTAGCTCTTTCTTCTCATCTCTTAATTAACTTTGGGTAGTCTTCAGTTGCGTGGGTATTGAATCTGCACTGAGAGCACCATGGTCTTAGGGGAAGTAGGCATTCCCTAGCTATGTGGCCTTCTTGGTCACAATTGTAACATCTTACAGGTCCTTTTCCTCCAGCTCTACCTCCTCTCATTCCTCCTCCTCGTCCCCTTGGAGCCTCATTCACTCTATACGATGGCCTGTCCAATCATTATACTGGTGCATCCAGGGTTCTAAACTGCTCTGTATTATGTGTTGTGGAAGCACATAACTCACAATATATGTTGTTTGGAATGTTGGAGTATTTTTTCAAAATTGGGCATAGGTGAGGTGGATGACCAATTCTTTTGCATATTTCGCAGTATTCAGTTGCGGCCTGATTTTGTTGTGAAGGGAACCCTGGGAAGTGGGGTTGTGGCAGATATATCCCTTGAGTGTTTATCTACGTAACTCCCCCTACTAGTGGAGTCCCTTGTGTCCCTGATGTTGAAGCTCCTGTATTCTATCCCCGCAACCTTGGGCATTCGGTGACCATGTGTCCCTCCATCAAACAATGCCTACACCACACATTGGGTCTTGCGGGTCATATTGGCTGAATGTCCTTCAAATTTTCTGTTAGAATAGCTATCTGATGTTGTAACCCCAATATGGAAGGGTCTTGAGCTGCTGCTCCTCCTTTGAATTCCTGCAGATACCCCACCATAGCCTCTATCTTCATAGCTTGATCCAATGCATCTTGTAATGTATCACTCTTCTGTTGTGTTAGGGGAGTTATCGTTAACGGAAGAAGGGCCTTGATAAACCAATCTCTCTGATGATTCAGATCGATTGGGTAACTCAGTTTTCCAATCGCATCCTTGAACCATCTCATCAGATCCCATGTCATTTCACCTTCTCGCTCTTTAATCTCCCACATCTCTGATAAACCTTGCTGATCTTTCTAAGGTAATTTAAATTATTTGACAAATTCTTTCTTCACATCATCTATTGCTAGGTTTGGATGAGCTTCAAACCATTTAATTAACCAACGAAGAGCTCTCTCTCTTAGAGTAGTTTGGAAATCGATCAACTTAATAGCCTCTAGTGTCTGCCGAGCCCTCCATATGGCTTCACAGAGATACCAGTGCTGCTCCTCATCGTCATTGCCCCTCCCAGAGAACTCTGGATATCGGGTAAATGATCCTGCCATATTTCTTTGTGTGTGTGATACTAGAATAAAACCTCTATTCCCTCGCTATGAAATTGTGTTACTAGCACTATTGCTAGTAGGTATTGTTGTTGTAGACTGAACACTATTCAACTTACTAAACTCTCATAACTTAACCAAAATTTCACATAGTGGTTGATAGACTACCAGGGGAAGGTCGAGACTAGAGCTACTTGAACTTTGGAGAATAGAGTTACCTTGAGTTATAGGTGTCGGCCCCTCTTGGAATAGTTTCTCCATCGCAACATGCAAATCTTCATCGGACATCTCCTCGGGGCGCGCGTTCTCCACGTTGGAATTTTCTCCCTTTTCTCTTTGGGTTGGGCTCCTATAAACTTGCTTGACTTCCTTGATGGTCCCTCCTATTCCTTGGGATTTCATGTGACACTCCATATCCTTTATCATCTGCAACGCCTTGTCCTTGTCCTGTCGACTACTTTCCTGATTCTCTAACTCCTTCAACACCCTTTCCCGCCACTTCTCAGCAATATGTGACCTCCGATGTGCTCATCGCTCTCTCAACCTATTGGAGGTCTCGGCATCCATATACCTATTCCCCCTTCCAACTTACTTGTAGCATCTCTCCCTCAGCTCCTTCCCCTAGTACTAGAGATTTAAGTCTCCATCTCATATTTTTGAAATTCCATCAATCCCTCATCTACCATTAAAGCTTTGATCGACAAGGGAATTTCCTTCAACAACTCTCCCCACTACATCCTTGCTTTTGAGAAGGACTAGTAACACTCAGCCGTGAATTCCACTATATATCCTTCCAAGGTATATTGTACCCATAAATCTATAGCTCGGGTCAAATTGGTATCTACCCGATGAAGTGCTACCAGATCCATGTGCGACCACTTGAGATAGACCTTACGCAACCTTCCTTGGAATGTCTTGACTTGTAGTCTCCACAACCAATTATAGAGTTCCTCTGGAAACTTTCCCCAGAAAATTTCATAGAGATCACTCACAGACTCAGAGAATAGAACCCGATCCTTAACAGTTTTCTCCCTCTACTGTCTCAACTCATCTTGCTGCGATATGAACTGATCTAAGTGATTATCCCACCATCTTTGTAGTTCTCTCTCAAAGATCCATGATACCATGATCTAGATCCTAAATGAAATTTCAGGTCCCGGCAATGGAACCATTTATTGGCGAGAAAGAAGGTCTCAGAGTAAGACACAGGTTCAGGAGAGAGTCCAACAAGGTTTCCGTAGTAGTCTAGCACAACACCAACATTTTCACCCTACTCTGAAGAGCAGAGAGTCTCACCTGAGGGGTTCTGTGACCTTAGTAAGGTTAGGAACAGATCAGATATCGACTCATCACCACTATAGAGAAAAACAGAAAGAATTGGGAACTGCAAATAGATCTAACTACTTTGCATAAGATACCACTCATGAAGCATATTCAGGATGAAAAATTAAAATTTAAAAGTGGGCAATACATTCACCATAACGAAATGCTTAAAATGTAACTTAGAACATCAGACACAGGTAGAAGTATATTTCATTATCAATACATGGTAGTTACATTACTCCTCAGAGTTAATTACAGAGGGACATATCACAACAGTTACAGAACATAACATAACAAAACAGAGCTCTCATGTGGCTCTCTTCCTCAGCCCTCTACTGGATTAACCTCCTGTCTCCGCTAGCTAATTGCCTATTTTTTCCTTTTCCAACGTGACTGTCAGTTTTCCCTCTTTTCTAGCCTTACTGTTTGTTGCATCTTCCTAATCACTGGGAGTTCTGCTACCTGTCCTTGTCGCTCATTCCTTCCATCTGTGTTGGTTTTTCGTAACTATCATGCCACCTATTCTCCAGCTCTCCACAACTGTGAAATCTCCCTGTCTACTGTGGTTTCACTTTGACACCTATTCTTGAGCTCTTCGTAACCATGAAATCTCCCTGTCTACCGTGGTTGCGCTCTACCGCTTGTTCTCTAGCTCTCTGTAACCGTGAAAGCTCCTTGTCTACCGTGGTTGCGCTCTGCCAGCTGTTCTCCACAACTCAAAAACCATTTAATTTTCAAAACAAAGGCCCCAAAACCAACTAAACCTACTAAGACTATGCACTATAAACATTACAGGCTAAATTCACATAGATAGATTAACATAGCAAAAAAATGTGTGAGGCACCTGATCTGTCCCGGTCCTAGTCCTCCCCTCCCAGGATTTACGACCTGTGCTTGGTCACGTTTTCCTCTTCTTCTCCATCCCCGATAGATTCTAGCAGGAGCGCACTGTCAGGCCGCAAAATTTCAAAATAACCAGCCATTTCCAAGGTGTCCTACAATTTTTCGAGGCTTTTTTCCAACGCTTCCCTGATGCTACTGAGATTTTCCCCGACCGCCTTCCAAATTCTCCTCGTTTCATGAATCAAACGGCCCAAGAGGATCCTTGACATTCAGACCAGGTTCACCTCGACCCCCCCCCCCCCCCCCCCAATACTCAAGACGCAGTGACTTAACCGGGTCTGCCTCCATTTTTTAAATGGCATTGGTGTGCTCGTCATCATTCTCCACAAAGAACATAGCCTCCCAATCAAGTCTCCCACCCCAATTCTCCAACTAAGAAGAATGCGGGATTTTTTCACCTCTCGACGCCACTCTTGTATCGCTGCATGTTCCATGACCCATGTAGCAATGACCCTGAAATGGGCGGCCCACCATCATCTCTTCCAGAAGGGAATGCCAATGGACCCCAGCTGCAACCACCTGCACTGCTCCGGAGACCCCTCCACCTTTCTGCCCGAACATACCGCTGTGCCAGGCTGAAACAATGCCAACCCTACCCCTTCACACTCATATAAAAACATTCTGGCCTCCACAACCTCCTCTACCTCCTTCCCTCCACCCTCCGTAAATAATAAATACACACGTGAGAGATCTAGGACATAGGTGGTACCTCCTGGCTTGGGGATCCTATACCCCCATCACCTCCATCTCCATTCTTTTGTTCTGCCAACTGCTTATTGCTACCACTATCCTTCCCCCAATTAAACTGTCATTGCCACTCATTCCTACACCCATGTCACCACTTTCATGTGGAATCCACTTGCTTGCCCCCATGGTGGGCACGTGACACCCCTCCTGTCGCCCAGGGGCCCTAGTCACCCACATATGGGACTCCCCTAATCCTTCCAAGTTATCCTCTTACGTCATTCCTTAAGATCTAATTTAGCCAGATCTCCCCAATTCCTTGATTGCATATGAACGAGGGACCTCAGGCTTTCTAAGCTATTTGATATCTTCCAGTTCTGGGTAACCTTACACACTTGGGACCCATTTAGAAGTCTAAGAGCTAGATCAGTAATGATTCTAGAGTCTCCCTCAATGATCAAAGGAAACCATTGATGTTGGATTTCCAATTCCATCCCTGCTAGTAGCCCCTCAAGCTCCGCAACATTGTTAGAGGTATCCCCCAAGTAACCCCAAGAGATTACTTGGATATCCCCTTTACTCTCCCATATTACTCCACCATGCCCATCTGCCCCTAGGTTTCCTTTCAATGCCCCATCAAAATTCAACTTGAACATCTGATCTTCGAGGGGTTCCCAGGTTTTTGAGCTCAGAGGTATGCCGGGTCCATTACCGACCTTTTTGATATACTGAAGGGGTTCTTGAACCTTCCATTCATGAAGCATCTGAAGTTCCTCCCTGCTAGTCTTAATGTCACTCGGTCCCCATCTCTTGAGACCTAAGGTTTCTCATTAGGTTTATTAATCCTTTGGGTTTATAATATTAATCTCTTGGCTTTTCAATATTAATCCCTTGAGTTTTTAATATAAATCCCTTCGGTTTATTAATCCATTGGGTTTATAATAATGAACCCTTTGTGTTTTTTATAGTGCATATGGTCAATTTTCTGACACTTTAGTTCTGGTAGTTTTGACGTATTGTCGAAAAGTTCCCCATTTTTTCTCAATTTTTTTAATCCTGCCACGAGGTGTTGTTAATCTTGCGATCCCAATGGAAAATTTTTCACTCTTGCGACACTACAAAAAATCGTCGCTATTGTGACCCACTCGAATAGGGTGTCGCAATAGCGATAGTAATAGAAGAAATGTCTCTATAGCGACGTTCATGTTATGTGATTATTATTAAATTTGATGATGATATGTGATTATTATCACATTTGATGTTTGAGATTACTTTAAACCAACAACACAACTATACAATGATATTAAATTTAAAAACCAAAGCTTGAATTAGATGAAAGATGTTTGTATAGTAAGGGTTTGTTTTGGTTCTTTTAGTTTTCTTTTTCTTTTTCTTTTTATTTTGTATTGGAGATAATAATACAAATTTTTCACTGCCCTGCCCCCGCTTGATCCATCTCTCCATCCAGATGCAAATTTGTCTTCCCCAGAGACTGTAAGAATAATCCTCATTTCTCTACATATCATTCAACTAGGACTTCGACTGTTCAAATTTTTCACCGCCCTACCCCTTCTTTACCCATCTCTCAATCCAGATCCAAATTCGCTCAATATCCAAATTCGATGTCTTCCCCAGAGACTTCCAGTGAATAATCATCATTGCTCTACGTATCTTTCAACCAGAACTTCGACTGTTTTGCTTGTGGCTCAGAGTAGGGTTTCCATGTTGGACTTCGGATGTTTTTCTGGTGGCATAAATTAGGGTTTCTTGGATGGACTTAGGTTGTTTTGTATGTGGTATAGAGCATGGTTTCTAGGTTTACAACTATGATCCATTCAGAGAGACCTTTATAAGGGAATTCAATAATGGCGGTATTGTTGTAGAGATGTTATTCGGATGTAAAATTTTGGCCCTCGTGGCCAGGGTTTGGAATCCTCAGTACCTACCTAATAAGTTCATGATTTGGGATGATCATTAGAGCTATTGTATTAGGGAATTATCCTTCAGGTTTGAGGTTCAAGCTGTGAAGCTAAGACGAGACAGGATTAGATTGTGGTGGTGTTCGAGCACAATATTTTTGTGTACAATTTCGTGGATTTGAAGCTGTAGCATCATATTGAGACAATGGAAAACCCTCAAGGTTTGTGTGGTGTTTCTCATGCTCCCAATAACTTCTTTTGGCTTGCTCAGGCTTGCACCGTGGTAGATGAGAGTCGAGCACTATGGTCTCAAGAGAACTAGATTCGTAACTTCCCATGACTCTCGCATCGCTTGCTTTGCGCTCACCCTATATGGCAGCCTCCTTGCAATTACTAGTACAAAAGGGACTCTTATAAGGATCTTCAACACCCTAGATGCCTCTCGATGGAAAGAGGTATGGATTTCATCTCTACCTATTCTATTTGAAACATTTCTGGTGGTCTTTAAAATCCCCATCAATCCTTAGCTAAAGTCTGATGCTTTGAAGCATTGACCTTAAAATATTTTTTTATATTAGGGTATTATACATCCTCGGGGTCTCTAACATGTCATTTTATTTTGACAACCCAACCCTCCTTGATGAATCGATGCTCAAGACTTTGATCCATAGCAAGAATGATGTCATAATACATCTTTAGATATATATAGATGAAATTATCCCCTAGCCACCACTATATTATACAAATTGATTCAATGGATAGGGGTTTGTAGTTATCATTCAATGGAATGAATTCTAAATAATATCGATCTCTATTTCTCTTCTGGCTTGTTCTTTGCCAGTTATTAATGTTATGTGTTTCTTTTTGGCTCAGGATCTTAAGAGAACAAGAGGTAAGCCCTGAGTCTATTAATTATAAACTTTAATCTGCCTAGAAAAGGTGTGAAATTTGTGCTCAATAGCTTTATATATGTGTAGTTTTTTGGGGTTAATAGTCTGGTATTACATATTATATGTAGTATCTGCAATGGAAATACCACCTCTCGGCCTATATAATTGATTGTAATTGATATGGGTAGGATTAAAGAAAAGTTTTGGGGCCTTTGTTTTGGGACAAAAAAATTTTGAGTTGTGGAGAGCTGGAGGGAAGGTGGCGGAACACAATTAAGGTAGACAAGGAGTTGTCACGGTTGCAGAAAGTCAGAAGATAGGTGGCGCAACATTGGCAGAGAACAACGCAGATGGAAAATATGGGAGACAAGAAAAATTAGTAGAACTCCCAGTAATAAAGAGGAAGCAGAAAGCAGTGGAGCGGGGAAAAAGGAAGGGCTGATAGTTTTACTTGAGGAGAAACAAATAGGCAGTCAGTCAGCAGAGGAGGAATTCGGCAGTTAGTCAATTCGGCAAGAGGTCGAGGGAGAAGCAGGGCCTCAAGAGAGCTCTATGAGAAGTATGTTGTACTGGACTAAAATTGTAATAGACTATGCAGAGCATATGTATGTCGTTATGTTATTGATAATGATATCAGGTTGTTGCTGTGTGTAATGTCGTGAGTTTATTAATGGTTATTTACTTACGATGAATGTATGCTTAAATTAAATTTTAATTCAGCATTTTGAACATGTGTTGATGAATGATAGTTCCTTCGTAGAGTTGAGATATGTGTGTTGCTTCCAAGTTCCCATAGTTGTTATCCATGTTTACATTTTTCCTCTACCTAATCTAGTTTCTAATCTTACTATGGTCACGACACGCCTCGGGTGAGACGCCCTAATGTCAGGATTGTTCTAGACTATTGTAGAAACCTTGTTGGCATCAAGAATAAACTTGGGTCTTGCCTAGAGACCTCCTTTTTCGCCAAAAAATGGTTTCGTTCATATCTCAAGGAACTACAAAGCTATTGGTATAATCACTTGGATCAATTCATATCGCAACAAGCAGAATTTAGACAACAGAGGGAAAATTATGTCAACGATCGGGTCTTGTTTTCTGAATCTTCAAGTGACCTGTATGAATTTTTTTGGGGAAATTTTCCCGATGAGCTTTATAATTGGTTGCAGAGACTTCAAATCAAGTCACTCCCAAGAGGATCGCTTAGACTCTGTCACAGTTGGACGCACACAGATCTAGTAGCACTCCATTAGTTAGATACCGATCTAACCTGAGCAGTATATTTTTGGGTACAATCTACCTTGGAGGGGTATATTATGGAATTTTTAGCCAAATGTTACCAATATTTTACAAAATCCAAAGACATATTTAGATCTAGATTACGGGGAGAAGTGTTGAAGGAAATATCGTTATGGATTAAACCTCTAATGGTGGACGAGGGCTTGATGTAAGCCCTGATATGGAGACTTAGACCTACAGTACTAGGGGAAGGAACTGAGGGAAATATGCTACAAGTAAGTAAGAAGGGGGAATAAGGATATGGATTCCAGAACCTCTAGTATACTGAGAGAGCGACGAGCACATCGGGGGTGCAGATTGCTGAGAAGTGGAGGGAAAGGGAAATGAAAGAGTTTGAAAAATAGGAGAGTAATCGAAATGACAAGGAAAATGTGCCACAAATGATATAATAAAGAAAAGTTCAGATGGGATCCCAAAGAATGGGAGGGACCATTAAGGAATTTAGGCAAGTGTATAGGAGCTCAACCCAAAGAGAAAAGGGAGAAAAGTCCAATGAGGAGGATGTGCACCTTGAGGAGATGTCTGATGTGGAGCTGCATGTTGCGATGGAGCAACTATTCTGAGAGAGGCTGGAACCCATAACGCAAGGTAATCCTATTCCCCAAGGTTCAAGTAGCACTAGTCCCGACCTTCCCCTGGTACTATATCATCCACCTGATAATTTTTTTGTTAAGTTACGGGAGTTTAGTAAGTTGAGTAGTATTAATTATAGAATACATATATCTATTAGCCACAGTGTTGGTAGTACAATTTCTCAGCCAAGAAGTAGAAGTTTTTTTTAGTACCACCCACACAGGGAAATATGGTGGGATCATTCACCCGATACCTAGAATTCTTTGGGAAAGGTAACGATGATGTGGAGCAACACTAGTATCTCTGTGAAGAAATTTGGAGAGCTCGACAGACACCAGATGCAGTCAATTTTATTGAGTTCCAGACCATTCTAAGAGAAAGAGCTCTATGCTGGTTCATTAAATGGTCAGAAGCTCATTCGAACCCATCAATAGATGATGTGAAGAAATAATTTGTCCAAGAATTCAAATTGCCTCAGACAAATCAGCAGGGATTGTCTGAATTGTGGGAAATCAAACAACGGGTGGGAGAAACAGACTAGGACCTGATGATAATATTTAAATATGCGATTGGGAAGCTAAGTTACCCAATTGATCCAAATCACCAATGGGATTACTTCATTAAATCACTCCTCCCATTGATAAGGACCCCACTAATTCAATAGAAGATTGATACCCTTCAAGATGCTCTGGAGCAAGCCATGAAAATAGAAGCTATGGCAGGTTACTCGTAGGAGTTCAGAGGAGGAGCAACAGTACAAGATCCTTCCATACTAGGGCTACACCATCAAATATCTAGTTTAACAAAGAAGTTGAAAGACATTCAACCGATACGACCTGCAAGGCCCAACGTGTGGTGCACCCATTACCTGATGGAAGGACATGTTGCCACAAAATGTCTGAGGTTGTGAGGAGAAACTGTTGAAACTTCAACAACCGGAACACAGGGGGCTCCACCAGTAGGAGGATCTATGTGGATAAATACCCAAGGACTATACCAACTGCAACCCCACTTTCCGGGGTTCCCCACTCAGTAAAATCAGACAGCAACCGACTATTGTGAAATATGCAGAGGTATTGGTCATCCTCCATGACCGTGTCCAATTCTGAAAAAACATTCTAATGTTCCAAAAAATATATACTGTGATTTTTGCACTTCTACAACACATAATATAGAGCAATTTAGATCCCTCAATTCACTGGCAGAACGACTGGATAGGTCGTCTTATCGAGTGAATGAAACTCCAAGGGGGTGAGGAGGAGGAATGAAAGGTGGCAGATCCGGAGGAAGAGGACTAGTAAGATGTTATAACTATGATCAGGAAGGGAACATAGTGAGGGAATTTCCGCTACCCAGGATACCATGGTGCTCTCAATGTAGAGTTAAAGCACATGCAATTTAAGACTTCCCAGAGTTGATTAAGAGATGGGAAGAAAGAGCCAGAAAAAGGGGAGCTAATCTGGTTAATGCAGAACCAAGAAAAGAAGAAGATCATCCCATGAAAAATGTATCTATAGTAACATAGGGAGGGAAGAAAATAGGGGAGTATGCATGAGACATGGACCCGATAAAGTTGATCAAATCCGCATCCCTAAAGAACACTTTCAACCTAGATAGACAAAAGCAATATTTTAAGGAGGCGGTGGAAACATTTTCCTAGATTGGGAGATGAAAAAGTATGGAACCTCCACAATCAACCAGTGAAAGAGAAAAGGAAAGCCATACAATTACATTGATAGAGGAATGGTTCTAACTGTTCCTGAAAATTGTAACTGATGCACTGATGCTAGAAAAACTAAAGCAAAATCTAGAGTTCATGGTGCAAGAAAATGCAAAACCTGGAGACTCAAGGAATTCAACGGAAAAGTACATAAGAAGGGTAAAAAGAAACAAGAGACAAACTGGAAAGGAGTTCTGCGTGAATACCCTAGTCAAGGGATTTAAAATCAGATATATGATGCTTGATCTCGGATCAGATGCCAACATTCTACCTCGAAATACATGGGAAGCACTGGGAAACCAAAGTTGACATACTCCCCAATAAAGCTCAGAATGGTGAATCAATACTGTATTGTACCCATATGAAGGCTGGAAGAAGTCGAAGTTGATGTTGTGAGAGTAAAAACATATACAGACTTTGAAGTAATAGACATCATGGGAGACAAGGATCCCTATCTTGCTTTGCTGGGGATAGATTGGGCCTTCAAGAATTATGCAGTGATCAATTTAAAAAAGGAATTAATGATATTAGAAGATGGGGAAGTCAGGGTAATTCGACCACTTGACCCATATCAAGGACCTCGATACACACAAACTATTGACAACAGAGAGGATGCCCAACTTATAGATCAACTCTACCAGATGACGACAGGAAAGAGAGAAGATTATATCAATCCTACAGCAAGAGGGACTGTAAGTTGGAGAATTATTTATAGCTCCAACTTGGGATTAGAAATAACATGGGATGATTGGCAATAGGGAGGATATGAAATTAACATCAGATTATGTGCCAACATTCGGGGAGTCAATGGGATTGTTATAGAGGTAAGAGGATATCTTAATCTTCAAACATGCATACTGTAAATACATTTATTACAAAAGTGGAAGAAAAAGTACCAATAGAGCATAGAGTCCCTCTTATGGATGTAGCATTACAATCCACGTCAGGAAGGTGGTGGGCTCCCCATCGCAACTCTCTTTCGCTATGGGCAGATGTTGCCAAAACATTAAGAACTAGATTCCATGAAGCTTCAGGACCACAATTCATCGAAAAGTACCAAGGATATTCTGACCCCATAGAGAATTTAAATAATTGTGAGTATAACTAGAAGAAATCAAGATATCTAGAATATTTTTTGGTGCACAACTTCATAAATTCACTGGACACCATTCCACAAGCCTCGTATTTGACAGAGGAGAAGAAAAGAGGAGCTGGTACCTGGGAAGCAGTTGCGGAAATGTTCACGCAATGTTTTTCTTTCAAAGGAGATACATAACAAGTTACAGATGCCCTTCAAGAAATCAAAAGAGTATTATTCTTTCCAGAGCTTCAGTTATATGAAGAAATACCTCCATTAGAGAAGAAAATCAAAGAATCATTAGCATGTAAACGGATGGATTGGGAGATGGATGATGATGACTTAGAAAATCTCCGAAATTTATACTTTGAAGAGAAAGAATGAGAGTGGGAAGTACAGGAAGAACCAACTAAAAAAGGACTACACCTGTTACCCTTGAAGACAAAGAAGCTAAATATTGGAATCACAGAGAAACCCAAGATTGCATCTATCAGAGATTATTGGGATATAGGAAAAACAAAGGAAATCTTTGACCTTTTACAGGAATACAAATTTTTATTCTCATATTCAGTAGTAGAGCTTAAAGGGATTAAAGGAGATATGGGAGAAATGCGCATAGTCTTAAAACTAGATGGAAGGCCAGTAAAACATAGGCCTTACTGCCAGAATCTAAGAGTAAACGAAAAGGTTAAAGCAGAGATAGATAAAATGATGAAGGCAGGCTTGATTTTTCCAATTGAGGAAGCAGAATGGGTTAGTCCCATTGTAATACAAGGTAAAAAGGAGAAATCAGAGATTAGAGTGTGTGTAGACTACAAAAGTCTCAACAATGCAGGCATTCATGATCTGTTTCCTACTCCATTTAGCAATGAGGTTCTCGACAATGTAGTAGGAAATGAAGCCTACTCATTCACTGATGGCTTCTCAAGATATCATCAGGTGAGAATAACAGAAGAAGACCAAAAGAAGACCAATTTCACAACAGAGTGGGGATCATTTTCCATTTGTACTAAAGAATGCACCAGTTGTGTTTTCACAGTTAGTGATAGAAGCATTCATGGACTATATCCACAAGTTCCTAGAGGTATACATGGATGATTGGATAGTTTATAGTCTACTGAAGAACCATGCAACTCTACTCAAAATAATTTTTGATAGATGCAGACAACTTCAAATTTCTCTCAACCTTAAGAAATGCATCTTCAGAGTACCTTTTGGGACACTTCTGGGACATGTTGTTTGTAAGAAGGGTGTATGTGTGGACCCAGCGAAGGTAGAGGTCATTGTTAATATAGAAGCACCAAAAATTGTAAAATAATTAAGGTCACTACTCTGACATATAGGGTATTACAGGAGGTTCATCCGAAACTATGCAAGGATAACAACACCATTGGAAAAACTATTGTGGAAGTCAAAACAATTTATGTGGAATGTTGAATGCCCTAACACCCTAGACACATTGAAAGAAAAAAGAGCAAGTGCACCCATTTTGGTCCATCCTAACTGGGAAAAAAGGTTCCATGTCCACATTGATGCCTCAATTATTGCATTGGGAGTGGTGTTAGCCCAGCCAGGAGAAACTTCCATAGATCATCCAGTGAATTTTGCAAGTAGGAATTTGTCCACAGCTGAAAGAAATTATACAACCATAGAAAGAGAAGCTCTTGCGATGGTATACTCTCTTCATAAATTTCGTCATTACCTATTGGGAGGTACATTCAAGTTCACCATGGATCACTCAGCATTGAAATATCTAGTAAAAAAACTAGGGCTTGAAGGAAGAATCTGTAGATGGCTTATACTATTCCAGGAGTTAACTTTTGAAGTAATAGTAAAACTGGGAAGGTTAAACGTGGGTCCTGACCACTTATCAAGATTAGAGAATGGGGAAAATAGGAGATCCCTTGATGACCAATTGTTTGATGTTGATCTCTTCAGAGTGGAAGCCATCCCCGATTATCTAGAGAAAATAGCAGTGTATTTGGCCACAGGGAAATGCCCAACAGAATACATGGCAACCCAAAAAAGACATCTGGTAGTGAAAGCGGCTGAATATCAACTAATAACAGGACAATTATATAAAATGGGATTGGATCATGTCTTGCAAAGATGTGTCCTGGACCATGAAAGATAAGATATCCAGTGGGAGTGTCACAACGGAGTTGTGTGAGGCCACGTCGGAGAAAAACCCACTGCAATGAAAATACTACATGAAGGGTAATGGTGGCCTACAGTTCAAAAATATAGTAAGGCATATGTGAAAAAATGCGATGTATGCCAAAGAACAGGATGTTCATCACACCGTGATGAGTTACCACTACAACCTGTAAGAGAAATGTAGGCATGTTAAAAATGGGTCGTCGACTTCATAGGACCAATTGCACCAACGACACGACATTCACAGGCAAGATATATAATAACCGCAACAGATTATCTCATAATATGGGTAGAGGCGGCGCCGGTAAGAGACTGCACAACGGACACAACAGCCATATTTATTTTCGAGAACATCATTAGCATATTTGGTTGTCTGAGGAGCCTAAAAAGTGATCAAGGTACACATTTCATTAATACAACAATTAAATCTCTGCTAGATAAATTTATAGTACAACACCACAAAAGCAGCCCATACCACCCTCAAGTGAATGGAATCGTTGAGGCATTCAACAAGATCTTAGAAAAAGTACTAACCAAGATATGCAACACCAACCGAGATGACTGGGATGAAATGATACTAGCCACATTGTGGGAATACAGGACAACCATAAAGAGTTTTCACAATCAAACTCCATTCCATCTAGTATATGGAAGAGAGGAAGTAATACCAGCCGAGTTTATGATACCAAGTCTCTTAATTGCTTCAACAATACATATGACAGACGAAGACTAAATCACTAAATGCCTCCATGAACTGCAAGAGCTTGAAGAAGATAGATTTCTGGTGGATTTCCACCAGAAAGTACAAAAATAAAGACAGAAAGCCTGGCATGACCATCACATCAAGAACAAAACATTCACTATCAGAGGAAAATTTCTGCTATACGACAACAAATTCCAGGAGTTCCCGAGGAAACTCAGAATGCACTAGATGGAATCGTATCACGTTAAAAAAATTAAAGACTCAGGCGCATTTTGACTAGTGCAACTAGATGGAAAAATACTAAAAGGATGGGTGAATGGCACACGCCTGAAACCCTATCATGAGTAGCTCCACCAATTATTTTTATCAATAAATATCACACCCAAGAGCAATCAGTAGGGTAGAGTAGAATAGATAGAGTCAATAACTCTCTCACAACCGAGATGAGACATAGAGTTACCATATTTTAAGCTTTCTCAACCCATTAGAGTAGGAATCCTTAACAAAAGACCATATACAATGGTTAAACAACAATAAAATCCCATACATGTGGAGAACTCATCTACAAACCACTGTGGTCGTGGGGTAGAGTTCACAGCAATGTGGTAGCCAAGCGTGTCAAATATCATTCACTCATAATGACCCATCATACCATTTTCAGTCTGTAGGATCACCCGAATTTGAAAAATAACTAATGTAATTAGTAACCCCCATAGTGTAATAAAGTTGCATATTAAGCCATAATTATTACTCATCATGTCTACCCAAATCTCGAAGCCATAGTCAGCAACGTCAGAATACACCTCACCATGGTAACTAATCGCATGATTATAGCTGCGGGAAAGACAAAAATAATTAATTAGTTATGGGGTCATATCAACCTCATTTGTGTTGGTAACATTACTTAACTTGCATGGGAGAAGAAAGCACCAGAATGCCACAAAATTCTGAGTTAGAAGAAACAAAAATATCTACAACAACAAGAAAGATTTTAGTAGAGGAAGTTCAAAGAAGTAGACCAGCAGCAAGAATTCACAGAAATAGGCCAACAACAGTAATTCAGGTATATAGTAGGAGAACGAAGATGACAAAGATAACAACATCAGTCTTCGAGCCCGAGCTCGATGTAAGAATTAAAAGGATAGAATCCTTGATCGACAAGTACAATAATGCTTCGTTAATAGATACAGACTTCACGAACTCGTATCAATTCCTGGCCGTGAAGAGGCAAGTGTGTATGGAGAATTATGCAATGGAGGGAGGAGGTGAAGTAGCAAGGATGAATCTAGAATTCAGAGGTATTCAAAGGTCGACTATACATAACCTCAGGAGCCTCCCAGTATTTGGAATGACGAGAGCAATAATGTAGTGTACAAATTTCCTGATGAGCAGAATTTAGAACGAATCATTATGGCTTGGGAGGGAGATCGAAATTCATGTAGAGGACATCAATATACTTACAGGATTATCAGTAGAGGGAAGCGACGTCTCAATGGCATTCTAGAATGTGTCCAAGAGAGCCAAAAAGTTATGGGATTGTGATTACTACAAGAAGTATGAGACCAGAAGGGGAGGGAAGGGAGTGAAGATTAACCTCATCAACAACCTAATGGTGAAATTTTCCTACTATTTTATAGTTGGAAAAACAATGAGACATTACACTAAAGGAGAATTCACCCTGGACACCATCTCAGTCGGGGAACACTGCATTCAGGGAGCACACTTAAACTGGTGCACATTCTTGTTGAACGAACTGTTTGAGTCCTATGAGGATAATTACAGGCGAGCTACGAGATTCATCTATGGCTATCTCATCATGGCCTTTGCAATGTGGAAATGGATTCACCCAAGGATTAGGTAGCTCGCAGAAATCACTCATGACCAACCAATGGCGTTAAGGTTTACGCCCTGGAGAGTATCGGGAGATCCCGGTACCAAATAATTCAATGAGGAGGCTTCCTCATTATAGTATAGAAAGATGGTCGATGTGGTGGGGAGCCAACAAATGGTTCCAAGGGACATATTGGATAGATACTCTTCACAGATATTGTTTGGGGTAACCCACAACAAGACTTATATCTGACCTAGTTGCATGGGCGAAACCACTTTCTAAATGCAGCCACTGAAGTTCCAAGTAGAAGAAGAATCCTTCCAAACCGAAGTCTATTCATGGCTAGGAGCTGCGATGGAAGTTAGAAGCGGAATCCCCCATTACTCATTCGAGGCGATGCTACCAAAGGCACTCCCATGGGAATCACTAGAAGAAGTAATGAGGATAATTTCCCAACTGCAACTATGACCCCTATTGGACCAGCTCGACACAAAGGTGAAGGGATTCAACCGGGAAATAGAAACTCTCACAAGCACATCTACTGTATTTCCTACTTTTTCTCAGTTCCAAAATTTGAATTATGCATCCCTATCCATAACCAACCCCATCATTACTGTCCTACCATTTACCATGTTCAATTCCCCTCCAGTAACAACAGTCACTCAAATCCTCAAGACCAAGGCACCCAAGCCTCTGGTGCCTATACCCAAACCAAAGAAAGCACGAACTATGGCACCCAAGCAAGTGGTTGATCTCACAGGGGAAGAGCAGCCCCAACCTATGTTTACAAGTGTACCAATTCAAGAAGAGGCAGATGTTTCCACCCAAACAACCTCTGCGCTACCTATGTTTGATCCATCCTCAATCCTAAACATTCATACATAATCTCCACCTCATATTCACAACTCATCACCACGCACTTCATTCACTTCCAAGGACCACTCCATCCACACTCCATCCACCTCAGTGACTATTTCATATCCAATAAAACCAGGGGACAAAAGAAATGGTGATACTGAGAGAGAAGTTAACTCGGGTACGGCTGGAGTACCCGAGGTTGACCAAACCTCAGTGGGACGTGACACCTTTCTAGAATTATTAGTTCAAGGAGGGTCTTTCACTTCTAATACAACGCCCACCTCATTAGAGATGAACCCTTTCTAGCAAGCCAATCTAATATTGCAGCAGATTATACCATCCACTATTATGAACGTCCTTGAACCTCATCTACTACAACAGAACCAGCCAACGTCCCCACAAGGACACTCAGAGAAATCAATCGCCAGTGGACAACCACTCAGAGAAAGACAGTTGACCCAGGAGATGTAGGGCATTGAGAACTTGCAGAGTTGGGTAGCTAGACAACTATATAGTTTTATCCAACTGGTAGCACAAAAATCAGAGGGACTGCATAATGACCTCCAACATAGGTTTGAGCAGCAACAATAGCAGGTCATCGCGCTTCCTAAGGAGTGTAATCAACTTAAAAGTGAAAAGTATACCCTATAGGAGTAGCTAGAATAGGTGATAGAAGTATTCAAGGACCTATGGATGACTATCGTTGCCCAGGATAGAAAAACACCAGAGGATATGGCGGCTTGCTCAATGGTCGAAAGATCCATATAAGTGAAGATGGCATGCACAAGTCTGAGCAGAGAAAACTAGGAAGTCAAATAGGTGCTAGTAGCCATACCAACATTACCAGACCCTTCCATGGTATATGTCGAGAAGGTCACAGAGAGACAAAGGCAGATAAATGGCATGAGGGAAACCCTTGGGACAATGGTTAAAGAGGCTTATAGCTTATTGGAGCATTTACATGAATGCTCCAACTCATTAATGATGGAAGCCCACCCAATTTCAGTGCAAATTCAGAAAATTTTCCGGGAAATCAAAGAAGCCACCAATCCAGTCGGCATAAGACAACTGTACGACTAGGCAGATGCGCTTGAAACCAAAATCCAGAAAATAGAAGAACACTCAGTGGCCACAAAACAACTTCTCAGAGAGATAAGGAAACCAGTAAAACAAAAATATGAGGCAATTCAGGAGATGGCGGCCAAAGCTGAGCCAAATATATAGGAGGTGTTCAGCAAGCTGCCACCTGTGGCAACTGAAATAGAGGCCAAAAGAGTCGTCACCCAAACATAAAAATTACTTAAAGAATGGAAAAATGCAATAACTTAGTTCGAAGAACTCAAGACATCACCATTGAGCAAGGTTCTAGAGTTGGGGCCTTTGTTTGGACAGGGAGAAGCAACAGGAAAAACGAGGCCAGCCTCGGAAGCCGACAGACCACCAGAAGTCGCAACATCAAGAAAAGATTGAATCGAGACGAGTCAATAGCATGTGTTCGGGGCCTGTTGGGGCCTTTGTTTTGAGATAGAAAATTTTTTAGTTCCGGATGGCTGGAGGGCAGGTGGCGGAATGCAATCAAGGTAGATAGGGAGCTGTCATGGTTGCAGAAATCCAGAAGATAGGTGGCATGGCATTGGCAGAGAATAGCGCAGAAGGCAGATATGGGAGACAAGAAAAACAAGAAAAACTCCCAGTAATAAAGAGGAAGTAGAAAGCAGCAGAGAGGGGAAAAAGGAAGGATTGACATTTGCACTCAAGGAGAAACAAATAAACAGTCAGTCAGTAGAGGAGGAGTTAGGTAGTTATTCAGTTCAGCAAGAGGCTGAGGTAGAAGCAGAGCCTCAAGAGAGATCTATGAGAAGTTTGTTGTACTGGACTAAATCTTTAATAGAATCTGTGGAGCATATATATGTTGTTTTGTTATTGATAATGAAATCAGGTTGTTGCTGTGAGTAATGTCGTGAGTTGATTGATGGTTATTTTCTTACGATGAATGTATGCTTAAATTAAATTTTAATTCAGCATTCTGACCATGTGTTGATGAATGATAGGTCCTTCGTAAATTTGAGATATGCATGTTTCTTCCAAGTTCCCATTACTATTATCCATGTTTACATTTATCTTCTACCTGATATAGCTTCTATCTTACTACAGTCACAACACGCCTTGGGTGAGATGCCCTACTCCCTCAAGCAGGGTGAAAATGTCGACGTTGTTCTAGACTACTGCGGAAACCTTGTTGGCCTCAAGCCTGAACCTGGGTCTTGCCTACAGACCTCCTTTTTCGCCAACAAAAATTAGTACCATTTTTCACTTGTTTATTCATAGTTAAACCTTACAAACACACATTAGTACTTTCCTATTTATTTATTTATGGAGACCTTTAAAAAGTCCATTATCAAGATAAATAAATACTTATAGTTGGAATTTAGGACCTCCATTGTCGATGCAATCAATGTAATTTCCGCTACAAGAAATTTTTTATGCATCGTTAAAACAACCATAATGAGTGGTGCAATTTTAGTTATAATCAGTTTATGTTGTCGATCCATTCAAGCCAGGTTGTGATGCTAGAGCTGATATAATTTTCAAGCTAGGGAGTATTTTACATGGTTTGGAGACATATTAAAAATGTAATGTATGTACATCAAGTGCCAAACCATCATCCATCTTGTGAGGTTCGCTCAAATATAGTGCAACATCATCATCTATGTGCAACACTAATCTAGAATGGCAACATATAACCTCCAAGGTGCAATTTCCAATTTCCAACGGGTAATGAAGTGCGTCAAAAGAAGTGACAAGTCATCAAGTAGACCAATTCTCATCATCAAAAAGGAAACACCCATCATCAAGGCCATGGCATCTCCACCCCCATCGAAAAAGCATGTACATTGTCCATGAAGTGTGGAAAAAACATCACCAATTTCCTTCAAAGGGTCATGTATAATAATTCATCATCATCAAGTAAGGGATAAAAGAATCAAGTGATACCAACGAACATGTATACAAGAGTCATTGTAACATAAAAATTGAATCATGTTTAATGTAAAAGTCATTTAAGTAGATCACATCAGGTATTATGTTTGAACTTCACACTAGCTCATGACCTTATGCAATTTGCTAAGTTTAGGTGGGGAGGACCATCATAGAGCCCTATTATGTATGCCAAGACCTAAGAATTAGAGTATTTTCCCAAGAAACCAATTTATGTGTAAGTGTAAATGACTATGGTATTAATTGGGGTTTACGTCATAGGAATGGTGTCTTTGACATGCAGGGCCATGTGTAATGATCATATCCTCGGGCATATTTGTAGAGGGAGTGTTTTTTCCATTGAGATATCATGTCCCGGGCACTATACATTTCCATGCCTTTCTTGTATTTTTTTTTTATATTGCAACTTTCAAGTTTACTTTTTGATAAACACTCCAATGTTTCACAAAGTTTCTAGGATACAGGGAGCTGAAATCTGGGAAATGCATCTGGGGGATGTGTGGAAGAACGACCCCAAATTCTAGGAACCTTCATAGGAGAAGTTGTGGTCAATGATATGGAGGGCCCCACCTGAAATATTAAGAATTAAAATTTATGAAAACTGAGGCATAAATCAATTAAATAATTGGAACATTTAACATACATCATCGCATATAACATAATAAAATAAAATTGATAAATTTAATTATGTAACATGGCATAATAATCATAATTCATAAATATTATATTACCAATATATTTCTCAGCATATTTATAAACCTTAGAAGATAGAGACATGTGTCTTAAGATAAATGATTGAAGAACCTATCAAATGACAAATGACCATTAGCTCAAGGTAATGCCCCACTAGTCTCTGCATCCAGCTACTGAATGAGGAATAAATATTGATCATGAGTGTCACTATCTGAATCTGATTCATTTTGATTTTCAAGAATGCTCAATGGCACACCAACCAACCCAAGTTGCACCTCATCAAACCCCTTCTCCTCATAACATGTGCATTAGGGTTGCATTCATTTTATTTTTTGTTTTTCTTGTGTCTTTTTTTCCTCAAAATTAAGGACTCCACTCAAAAGAGTGTGGGAGAATCTCATTTTTTGAGTGGGATGTTCCCTACTGGATCTTATTTCATCGTCCCCAAAAGGGTATTTGTGGAAAAATTCTCCTTGGGCACCTGTTCCGTGCTCTGTCTCTTTTCATCCCCAAAAGGGAACGTGGTGAACACCCCCTTGGAGTACCCACATACTATAAGCATGGAGGAGCATCCGCTACCCTTGGGAACACACCCCATGTAATGGTTTTGTCATGTCGGTTGTCATTTGGAAATTTTTAAATCAGTTAATGTTCATCAGCTCCATTGTCAATGACTTAAGGACAGGGCACCATGGACTAAATAAATTTTGCGTCTTGCTTGTATTTTTGTTACAAATTAAAAAAAATGTAGAGGATGGAGAGGATAGGAGATTATTGATTCTATCGTGATGCCACTCGCAACAGAGTCTTATTAGTACCATGCCCGATCAGGAAACCAGGTGAGTATTTTAAACCAAAATTTTCCTAGTTAAAACAATATATTTGAATGAATTGTCACACTATAAACCCCAAGTCCCATCATTAATCCCTGTTTCTTTTTTCTTAATGGGTTACTGCTTTAATTCTTCATGAAGACAGATGGAAAGAGTCCACAACATTTTTTCTACCCCTGGTTGATGAGTGAATAGAAAAATTTTAGTTATACTAGTAGCTAGGTTTTTTTCTTTTTCTTTCTAAGTAGAATTGATTCGATTTGCATGGGATGTGTTGGCTATTTGGTGTCTGTCAAAACCACATTTTTATTTTATGCCTGTGTGTGAATCAACCCTCATACAATAAATGGATATTAATTGGTTTTTATCTGCCCTTTTAGAGAATCAAGGGTTTATCCTACATTGGCAACAATGAACACTATTGGTAAGACACATGTGCTTTTTAAGGTATTACATACATCGAAATATTTTCTAATCAGAAAGTTGCTCTTAGATGTAAGAGCCTTGGATGTTGTGATTGAATTTTTCACTATTTTGGTACTACCAATGCTTTTGGATGCTTGTGTGTGTTTTGTGTGTCCCTTTATTTGTTTTTGATGCCTTTGTGATACCT
This sequence comes from Pinus albicaulis, assembly GCA_034641835.2. Classification (NCBI taxonomy): domain Eukaryota; kingdom Viridiplantae; phylum Streptophyta; class Pinopsida; order Pinales; family Pinaceae; genus Pinus; species Pinus albicaulis. Next base: position 964,322,633 of record CM076579.1, read on the forward strand.
TTTAAGTCATAAGTTTTCATAAAAAATAAGGACACTTGTTGAGGATTTCTTCAACCCCCAATTTAATCCATTCTCATAGAAAAGAAGTAGCATTCAACTAATTCACACATTTTCGAAAACCATTGGGGTTATTCCCATCCAATTTGGGTGTCTTATTTCTTATGCTTTGCAATGTTGCGTAGGAACCTGTCCCCACCCATGGGTAGACGTGTCCTCTGCGTTTGTCCATTCCCGGGGATGAGGGGACTGGTGGGTGAAATCCCCATTTGGAAGGGTCATACTTGATCAAGGTCACTTCCCCAAGGTACCCTAGATTTTTACTGTCCCCAAGGAAGTAAGGAGGTTTCGTAGACATCCCTCAATGGTTCTGGTGATGTCTGGATGCCAATTTTGTCAGGATTCCCCCTACATAATTCAGCATCCATGCAGTACTTGTTCTCCAGGAAAAATTTTCACACATGTTTGAACAATGTGAAATATTAGCTAAACGAAATATCATCTAATAAATGCAAACTGGAATATTATATATCATGGTTTTGTATTGTCGAATAATCACAATAATTTTCATCCTCGTTCCCTTTTTTGGTAACTCTCTTTTTTTGTAGGTTCTTATTCCCTACTTCTTCAGAGTTCTAATAACCACTGAAAGAGTCTTTCAGATTTAGAGTTAATAATTGCTACTTTTTTTTTGTTGTATCATATCTTTATGATATTTAATATCTGTTTTTCATTCATACATATATATAGTCACTACCTGCATGTCCCCTGGAAATTTTGGGGCGACTTTCGTCTATCCTTGAAACAAATTCAGTGATCCCCTTATGCCCAAAAATTTGTGTAAAATATTTTTAAGAAGCATGACCTCCGGGGCTACACTGCAGAAATCAGACTTCATTTTGATTGGGTGCCAAGTTTAAGTAACTATTCCACCAAAGTCACCTAGGGCTTGTGCCCAACCTTCATCCCTTTGAAACTCACACCATTTGGATGGAGGAAACTGCAACAACAATGTAAGCCTATGGATTATTTGTTACTATGTTGATCTCATTGGTATATCAATGTCTTGTTTAGACATTTGGCATCATTTGATGAATAGACAACAATTAGGCCTCTCAACATATACATTAAGGGAATTCGTGGCTTCTTTAATTTTTCCAACCTAGTATCTCTTGTTTTATAAGTAAATATGAATGAATTGCTTGAATTTGAGGAGTCAAGTGATTTGTTCCTTCTTAAATTAGTTTGCCTTCATTTAATTATCATATATTAGTTTCGGTCTCTTTCCACACGCCCATCTAAGAAATCATGGGTTTCACCTTTTTCCCATTCTCAAATTATTTTGTTGTTTAAGTTTCAATTAGTAGATGTGAGGCAATGTCAACATATTAGAAGGTTTTGTCTCCATTATCAACTTAATAAGGCCGTATTTTATCACTATATATCGGTTATCTCTACAGGTTTTATTAGGAATTTGAGGTATACCCCTCCTTTTCCTTTTTTGTTTTGTTTTTATATCTGTAATATTGTTTAACATTCTTTCCTATCACTTTCAAGTTTCTAGGCAATATGATTGGTAGATATCAATATTGACTTAGTCATGCATACTTATTTACATATTCATGGGTTTTCCCTTCTTTTTTTAGTTTTTAGTCTGTATAATATTTAGTCTTCTTTCACCTTATTGTTGTTGTTCTCCAGATGTTTGACTATTATGTATCATTTTGTTTCTACAATCATTTAGGTTTTTGGGGGTTATTTATTTCAATTTGGAGCTATTGCAAATGAGGTTAGGAATTCTTGTTTAAAGTTCTATTGTTTCTTTATGCAACTTGAAATAGTACTTAACATTATAGTTATGTATCATCTTTGGAAACGATGTTAGGAATTCCTGTTTAAAAATATGTTGTTTCTTTATGGAGCTTGAGGTAGTACTTGACATTTTAGTTACATATCATCTTGGCAATGGTCTTATCTAAAGAGTGATGGGAGAGCTTTGCACTTTGCTTGGAATTTGTAAGGATACTCACAATACGAGTGTATAGGATGGATGTGCTTCACATGATGTGAGTTTCTATTATGTCTCTTGTAAATACTGTTACTTTTCTCTCGTTTACAATAGACATATGCTAGGAGGATGACCAGATTGTTGAGCATGATTGTGAAATTTGCTTGAAGGTGAACCATTTAATAAGGATCATGATCTATAATGCCTCAATCGAGGGTATCTGAAGGTTATTCTTTAGAGGAAAAAACATTTTAATCCTTGGTACGATTACAATTATGCAATGGATATTCCCTGCTTATGATTTTGGATAGAAAGTGCTTCTATCTCCTTGTTTATAATAATGCCATGAAAGGGTACTTATTTTTGAAAAATATTGACTATCATATAGGTTGCAGATTTGGTAGTCAACTTGATTTTCACATTTTTTCACATGTGCTCAGAGAATGTAAGAAGGCATATTAATGTCCCTAGAAAACCAAGAACAGTTAGTGTCACTATAACAACATTCTATATTATATACTACACAATGTAGTGCTCAAGTAATCTCCACTGTTCAAGATCAATTTTAGGAGCCATTTTCTTCTTCCACAGGCAGTGATTATGTAGGAATCCATGAGATACATGTTACATGTGTTTCTAGTGTATCAATATCTCCTCATAGCTACAAATAACGATATTAACCATTAGTTTTATGTCTCTCAAAAATTATGGATATTCATAATATGTCACTATCTTAGAAGATCAATAAAGGCCTTTGTGACAATTCAATACATTTTCAAGTCATTTAAATTTCCTCCTAGAGTTTTCTGTTGGAAGCTATCCTACTACATTGGGAATGACATGCTATTATAATATATTGGCATCCACAAAGACTAGGATTTCACAAATTTTTCCTGCTTTACTAGGACTAAGGTGACTGAGTTTATTTCCATACACTCCCATGGTTCTGTTTAGAAATATCCATTGTAGGTAAGTAAGGTGACTCTTAAATGACAGACTTAGCAACTGACTAGTATTTCCAGGTATCAAGAAAGAGTCTGAAATGTCCATATGTTGTTAGGAAATACTAAAGGCATATAAATGTGTTTTTTGAGACCATGCCATTCAGGTTCTAAAAAGTGATTCCTATTTTTGACTGACTTATGTTTTGTGCAGACTCTCACAGATATTTTACATGAAAACCAAGTGAAACATCTGATTGAAAGGGATGAAAAATAGTGCGTTTAACAAGCAAATATTATTCGACAAGCTTAAAAAGTTGAACAACTCGCAACAGAGCATTGAAAGTATCCTTGTTATTCAAACTTGGATTTTTTACCATTCTGAAGTTTCAATAGTTTATTTTGTGTCTTCAGTTGCACATGTAATTTATAAAGGAAATATATCCATGTCTATGTTTTCCTATAATATTTGTAGACAAAAATATTTTAACATATATAAAATGCAAGAATTCTGACCGCATGTCGAGACCTTGATATGGATATCATATTAGCTTTCAACCTTAATGGGAAGTATCTTCATAATACACATCATATGTTAGTACTGCGCATTGGTATTGTACTGTAATATAGCCCTATTGAAAGGATATGGAGTTCAGACTGATCATGTTAATGTTACAAATTAATCTCATTTGTATCATTGGTATCATGTTTAATATCACTATTACCACCATGTTAAGCTTATAGGTTATAGATCATATACTTGCTAGTGTCTGCTTATTGGAGCTTAGTTCAACTTGTTACCATATCAACTAGTAACGATTGCACCATAATCAATCACGTAACTATTTGGAATCAATATGAATGAGATTATGTAATCTAAGAACCTTAACCTTACTTCATTCATGAATACAATCCATTAAATTATACAATTAGTAGCTAACTTAGGCTGCAAAACGGGGACCTTTTCCATCTTCTGTGCAACTAACTTAGGATCCGTTGGCACAACTAAGGTTTTCCATGTGTCATGCTATTTTATTTCTTGCTAACATATCTGATTTGTCTTATTGTTATTAAATTTGAAACTTCAGTAGAATCAAATTGTGATGTTGGAATTTGATTGATTCATGTTTGTTTGAATGAATTATGTTTCCATGAATTTGGTAAGCATTATCACATTGGTGGATCTTCTACCAGAAGAAAGAAAAGCAGGTTGTTCCATAATTCACTCCGAGAACAACATGTGACATTTATGTATCTTGCAAATGACATTTTACAAAACAACAAGCAAAAAGGATTTGAATTTGTTACTGAATTTTGGAAGCTTCTTCCTACAGTTCTTAAGGATGTATATGATAATGGACAGGATTATGGAAAGAGTGTGGTTTTTCGATTGGTATGCTTTCTTTTATGACTCAATAATGCTATATTTGTAAACATATTTGTCTCTTTGGATGGTCTTGTAACTATTAGCGTATAATCTTAATTTATGGATATTATAATATAATTTATATACATAATACATTTTATACTAATATAATATAATAATGTATTGAAAGGTCACCATCCTTTCTATATTGTGCTATATGATTGGGTCTTCAACTTATCGTATTGTATCATGGATGCATTGTACATTTTGTTCTTATTGAATATTTTCCTTAAGGGCATATTTGTTCCCATTATGTGGTGTGTGGAGTTGATATAATAGATGATCCTAATGTTTATAACCTAGATCTAATTGTAATGAATTAAACCTTTTTATATGTTACTTGGGCTACTATTAACATTTCAGCATAATTTAAAATTTTAAAGCCTGCAATGATGCCCCTTGCATTTGAATTTTGATATATTTGTGGATTTAATGTTCCTTACCTTGTCTATTTGAGATCATAAAACATGTAATGAAATGCACTAAATTAGGAGTATTGATTTAGTTATCATTTTTTTTTTACGTGGTTATTTTTCACAAATTTGAATTCACGGGTTGATATATGGGAAGAGAAAAAAGTATTTGGATCTTTAGGCAGAGTCTTAGGAAAGAAATGCTTGGAAAGGATCCTCCTCCAGCCTTGGAGATCAATGACAGAGGTTCACACTCCATCAAAATATTAATAAAGACTCCACATTTCGTGAAAATAGTAAGAGATGTTTGCCTTATCTCTATTTCTCTTTTATCTAGAAAAATAATTTGATGCTTTTTTCTGTTGCCAAAATTTTTAAACACAATTTAATACTGAAAATTTTTATCCTTCTCCCAAATCATAGAAACTTGTTGTTGGAGGTACGCCAGAAAAAAATTGTATCAGCTTTTCAAGCTGTCCATGATGGCCATATTGATGAGGATGCAATTTTGATAAAATTTAAGTCTTGTGTCAGACGTGTAGAGAAGATGGACAAGGATGTTAAAATTGTCTGTGAAATAGGTAGAAGTATAAAGCTCTTACTGTAGAGCAGTTCTTGATTTTCTGCTATATTGGTTCTTTCTTATCAACTTACATTATGGAATTGATGTAAATATCAAGTTAAACAATTCAACACAGATTTTATACAAGGTCTAGGATTTTGGTTGCATAACTCCAAAATAAGACCATTTTAGTAGAAAAAAACATTAAAAATATGGCTTGAGTTGCCATATTCCAAGAAAATTGATTTTTTTATTATAAATCCCTTTGCATGCTTTGGAATAACATTGTTTCTATTTATCTCTAACAACAGAACACATAATGTATGGGAAAAAATAGGGGTCACATGCATAGTTTGCTATATATTTCAAGTTGTGAAGTTGCAGGTCCCAAACAGTGCCCTTTGAAGCTCCACCATACACATTGTGATACTCCTTGCTCTTCTAAGTTATGTGTGGATCACTCTCATCTCTAGAACCATGATAACACGTTCTTCCTCGACCTTGAAGACCTTGGGTTACAATCTCTCTCTACTTTTCCTGTTCCTCCCACCTACAACCTTGACTCCCATTTGTAACTGCACTGGATGTACTGTTTTAGTACCATTGACCAAATTTTGTGGTAATTTTTTGGAAATTAATAGAAATTATCTTGTCCTATCAGTCGCGAGTCATGAAAAATAGGTTAAATTAAATCTCTTGCTGGAACCTGAGATTCGAAATACCCTTCCCAAGAAAACATAACATATTGTAAATATACATAGTAGTTTTTTGTTCTGTCTTTTGTAGCTCTTCTTCACATCATGTAAAAGGCTCACTGATCATGATTAATAGAAGCAATTCTTTTAGTCGTAAAATTTCTCCTTTATTTTGAAATCATTAATATTTCCCTTAACTTTATTTCTCAAGTTTATGACAAATTATTTTCCATAGTTCTATCTTGACAAGCTCAAAGTTACAAGTTCACAGTCCTTGATTTGTTAATTTTTAGCTTCCAATCTATTAAAAAATCCTCTCATGTAATAAAATCATTCTCCGGAGTTGTAGAGATCATATTGTTATATTCTTCCAAAAGATCATGGAGCTTTCTTACACCAATTTTAGGCACGAAATTCACAATCAATATTCTCGTATGAGTCATGACAAATAATCTAGCAGTCTTGAGCCCTATTCATATTAACACTCATTTTACAAAAGAAAGCAACTTGATCTCATTTATGCCTAGTCAATTCCTATCATACTTTTAGAGTAATCATAATGTTACTCTTGTAGTATCCTTGATAAAATTTCCATTCTCATCCTGATGTGGGATCCATTAGGTGCTTTAGGTTGAATGATCTTACTGTAGTTTTAATTTGTGTGAGGAATTTAATGACATGGTCACTCAATTGTCTTTTGGGTGTGGCCTTGTGGTAAGTTGGAGCACTTATGGTGATGATAACCAAAGTTTAAAACTTGATAGGTATGCTCTAGTGTTAATGTAGGTACAAATATTAAGTGATTTGACATAAAATATACCTTTGTGGTGTCTAAGCCAAAGATAGTAATGTTCTGTAATGATGCTATACGGGTGGAGGTGGAGCCCACCCCTGGAAAATGGGCCATTTAACTATGAAAAAAAAATTCATGACTTCAACAATAACAAACACATAGATGTCTTAGAAGAAGCGTTCAATTGGAGGCTAATTTGTTTGCAATAGGACATTACTTTTCTTTACAGTTTTGTTATCTACATATTCATTATAGTTGAAATTTTTGGTGTAATATTCACATTTGGCCTGAACCAATATTATTTGTATATTTTATACTATATTTCTAGTTTTGATTAAGGCTAATGTATTCAGCTCGATGTAGGTCCATAGCCAAATTCTTACCGGAGATACCTCCATAGGGGCAAAATTAAGTCTGAAATGATCATCCACTTTAGGAAGGAACTCAACTTTCACTTATGGCATGATGCCAATAACTGATAAATGAGAAACGAATATCGACGTCCTCCTAAGCAAGCTAGGCTAGGATGCAAGACAACTGAGACAATTGTCTTGCCCTAGCTCGCTTGGGAGGTCGTACACCTTCCTTTCTCCTTTATTAACTACTGATATCATGTCATAAGACAAATGCGAGTTCCTTCTTAATGTGGATGATCATCTTAGGGTTACTTCTACCCCCAAAAAAAAATTCTAGGAGGCACACCGCAATTCCAACGGTTGTTTTCGTCGCAATTACGATGATTGTTTCTGTCTCAATTTCGACAGTATGACCCAAACGTCGCTAAGAATAGTGTCGGACTAGCGACGGATAAGGTGGCACTACTGATGGTTGTTTTCGTCATTGATATGGCCCAACTGTCACAACAATGTTATGTCAGATGTCAAAATAGCAACGAATTTCATGACACTTCCAATGGTTGTTTCCGTCGCTGGAAAATTAATAGAGCCGGACATGCAACGACCAATCGTCGGTAGTGCGACACATTCTGGGAAGGCATCGGTGTCATAATACCGACGTGTCCACATGATGTTGGAATAGCGACAATAAACAACATGATTGTAAGATTGACGAAATTAAGACACGTGTCGTGTCTAGTGTCGCTTTACTAATAGTTATTATAAATCACATATGCGAGCAACAGTACGGGAAATGATGTTTTGCCCAACCTCAAAGTGTCACTCTTGGGATGCCTATGTGTCACAATAGAGACATTTTGGCCGTCTGAAAGTGGGCCAAATATGCTATTGCTAATATTATTTCTCGATTTTTATGATGCTTTGGGTTTATAATATTATAAATTGATATCATTATTATAAATTTCCATTACAATCATTATAATTATTATCATATTTATAATAATAATAATATTTATATTATAATAATAATTATTGTATTCTTATTATATTTATATATTTATTAATATCAATATTAATACTAATATTAAATCCATATCCATTGTCACCTATCGACATATATCAATCACATTTAATAAAGTGGTTTTGCATGTGATTTACATACACATATTGATGTATATCAACCACATTTATCAATGTGGTTGTCACAAAGATTGTCTCAATATGAAAATCAATCATTGCCAACCATGGTCCAAAGTCACATTGTGACAAATATTATCTCAATATGAAAATCAACCATAGTACAATGTCACACTGTGAAAAAGATTGTCTAAATATGAAAATCAAACATGGTCAACCATTATCAATCATGGTCAATCTTGGTCAATCATGGTCCAATGTCACATTGTGACAAAGATTGTCTCAATATGAAAATCAATCATGGTTAACCATGGTCCAACATCACATTGTAATAAAGATTGTATCAACATGAAAATCAACCATGGTAAACCATGTTTAGTTTAGGGTTTATAGTATTTATCTTAAGGTTTATAACATTAATCCATTGGGTTTAATATTATTCCCTTAGGTTTTTAATCCAAGGGTTTATAATATTAATCCCTTGAGTTTATTATTGTAAGAATTCATATTCCTAGGGTGTAATATTATTCCTAAGGTTTATAATATTATTAATTAAGTATTAATAACAATAAATAAATTATTATTATTATTATTATTTATTATTACTCATTAATAATAACAAATTATTATTCATTAAATTATTAATTAATATTTAATAAAAATATTAATTGATATTAGTATCAATTTTAATTAATAACAATAGTGTTAATCATTATTATTATTATATTAAAACGATAATATAATAATAATAATAATAATAATAATAATAATAATAATTATTATTATTATTATTTTGTATTATTTTTTAATATTATTTTTATTATTATATATTGAATATTATTAATTAATTAGTTATTATTATTATTATTATTAACTAATTATTTATATTACATAATTTAAAATTAAATAATAATAAATAACATTTAATATTAAATTATAATTATTATAAATAAATAATTATTATTACCTATAATGATAATTATGATATTTCAAAATGGAGGTTTCTGTGAATCATGATTATCGAGCAAACATTTTCCGAATAGATTACGCAAAAATTTTCTAAATAGATCACATTAGTTTTTGAATCAACACATTTAGAACAAGAACACCAAGTGAAACTCATCATTATGAAAAGAATGGAAAAAAAATCAACAAAATAAAAGTATTTTTATTATAAAAATTTTCTTTTGTAATATTATTTCTATTATTATATATTTACCAGTAATAAATACAAATAAAATTTTGTGTTATATCAAACACATTAATATTTTTAATATAATTGTATCCGATTTAAAAAAGAAAACAATAAAATATGATATCACAACAGTACACCTTGTTTAAGCCAATACAAATAGAAAATTACAAATCCCTAAGAATTTACACATTTGTAATTTTTTATTTAGCCTACTTGCTAAAGGTTCGTTTGTATTGGAGCAGTATTAAAAAAATAAATTTTATTTGTTTTTATTTTTTCAAGTAACTCTATACAAAACGTATTTAGTTTAAAACATTGACATGGTCTTCCTAAAAGATTCAAATCAATAATTTATTAATAATATTAAATAATTATTATTTTTTAGTTTAAAACATTGACATGGTGTTCCTAAGAGATTCAAATCAATAATTTATTAATAATATTAAATAATTATTATTAATAAATTAATTATCATTTGTTTTTTAAAAGTTTATACCAAGTGTATTTAGTTTAAATATAATTGAGAGGTATTCATAATAACTTATAAGATTGAAATCAATAAAGCGTATGAATTAAGGCATACTTAACCAATCAACTTATTACTCCAAGTCAAAAATTATTTAAATAGAACAAACAACATGTACTATACATCTACTTATTAATTATCTATCTATTTGAATAAAAACCAATCAACTTATCACTCCAAGTCAAAAATTATGTATATTTTTGTTTAAATAGAACAGACAACATATACTATACATCTACTTATTGATTATCTATCTATTTGAATAGAAACCTTTTGGTGATGACAACCTTTATTGATTCTTCCTTTATGGTTAAATATAATCAAATTATTCTAGTATATTATTTATTCGAATACTGATAACTCATATTATATTGGTTCTTCCCGTGGACAAGGAAGACAAATTCTTCCTTTATAAATAAATATAATAAAATCTATCCTAATATGTCAACTTGTATTATATTGGTTCTTTCTTTGAATAAGGATGACAAGTTTTTCCTTTATAATTAAATATAATCAATTGTAATCTATTTGAATAACAATGACAACTTGTACTATATTGGTTCTTTCTTTGAATAGGATGGCAATATTTATTGGTTTTTATATAACTAAATATAATTAAATTTATATATATTTATATTTTGTATGTAATTTTATTTATTATAGTAATGATAAAATTGCATTTTGTATATGCATGTTTTGGGTGCATTTGAAATAAAGATAGTTTATTAGATGCTGGTAACCCTTTTAAAATGAGAAGACAAAAAGTATTTTATTGATTTATGATGTATTGTTTGATAGTCAAAAATAAATGTATTCATATATATATTTATAAATGTGTTCATATATATATTTATTTTTATTTTTAAGATAAAAAATATTATCATACAAAATTATATATTTACTATATTAATAATCTCTATTGATATGCAATTAGGGAAATTGGAATGGTAGTATAAACTCAAAATTGTAAGAGTATTTCTATTGTTTCTAATTTGTTGATATGATAGCATAAAACAAATAAAAAAGTTACACAGATAACATTAAATAAATCGATAGACATAGATATAGACATATTGAAAGACAAAATATTGGCTTGGGCCTAAGGCCTAAAGTCTCTCATTTAGTTGAGTTGTGTTCTTGATCAGGCCTATGAGGATCACCATAGGTATTCGACAATAAGGGGTCGGTGCCAGTGATTTACTTGGTAAATAGAGTGACCTTCTTGTTTATCCTATCCACTTTTTCTAAGATCTTGACCATGCAAATGATAAGTTCTTTCTGTGTGTTTGATTTGTCTGTAAGAACTATTCCCATGAGAGTTTTAACATTCCAATACAAGTTGAAATTTTTCATATAAGCAGATGCTCTGACTCTAGTGGAATTCTCAACATCGGGGATCCAATTTCTGGTCTCTCAATCCACATGTGTGTTCGGTATAAACTTGCAGGTATGCTTGAATTCCTCTTATACATCTAGAATTTCCCTTTATATCACTTCAAGAATAATGCCCCTATATCACTTCGTAGTAGCTTTGGCAGAGGATTGAGCATTGGTGCCTCTGAGGGTAGGGGGAGTGAAGTCAAGGGGAGAGGGTCCAACCAGTCGACGTTGAACCATGATGAAGAAGGGGGTGGCAGTATGGGAGACTAAGGAGGAAGGGATAAGTCCGGGAAAGAGGGGGAAAGAGGTAGAGGGTCGAAGGATGGGTACAAAAAATAGAACAAAGGATGATAACAGGAAAGCTTGGGTTGGAACAGAAAGGGAGTAGGTGATAGATCTGGCAGGGAATAAGGAGTATAGAAAAGCTTAGAGAGAAACGAATGAAAGGTATTCTGGAAATAACATAGGGTCGATGAAGCAGATGGAGGACCAGAAACAAAAATAGCATGTATTGAATAATGGAGTAAGCTTAAATTGATGCAATTATTGAAAATAGTTGCAGGGAAAGAGCATGAAAAAGAAAAGCCTAAATAAAAATTCCCCGTGGAGAGGAATGAAATGGTAGGAACAAAGAGAGCCTTGAATTGTTGAGATGCATTGTGAAAATTAGGGCCTATGTCTGCAAGTTCTCCATATGATTGTGCTGACAATCCAGAGTTGTATCTCCAGGAGGAATTCTTCAATAGTTGGTAGATTATAAGAAAATCCAAGATCCTTTTTCCTTCTGAAATGCAACCTTCACCCTATTTCTCCACATAATAACCTTTTCCTTGCCTATCTTCTATCATTATTGTAACTCTATGTATGTGAAGGAGTAAAACATTGCGCCAATGTACATTCTCAATCCTTTGCATGTTCATAGTTTGTGCAAATGAAAACTTACCGTGCTCGCATCGAACCTTACAACAAAGGGGTGGCCATGCAAGCTATCAGGTGGTAACGGCGTGCTACACCTCATAACTCTTAATTTCCATCATTTCTAGCATCATATCTTGTGGCTAATGGGAACCCCTTGTGGGGAATATACACACATAGTTTAACAAATAAATGAAATGATCTTCTGATCCAGGTGGATATTGGTGTCCAATAGTCTATTCCACTTGGGCACCCACCATTGTTTCTTTTATTTTTTTAGTTTTATTAATTGTTGCACAATTTACTATTTTTGGCATTTTTTTGGGTCCTGAACTTCTGGAGCCGTTTTGAGGCCCTAAACGACGTTTTTTGGGAAAAATGGGACCAACATTGGTGTTTAAATGATGTTGGTCCCTTGAAAGTTATAGTCCTTGGATATATCTTTCTAACGAGGTATTGTGCGCGTCAAACAGAGATCGTATGTCAAAAGGTATGTCCATGGGAATTTGATGTATCAATTTACCCAAACGAGGCCCATAGTTTTGACGCTTCATCTCCTAGGGTTAGGTTTTTGGATGTTTATGGTTTACCATTATTTCTCAATAATAAATAGGCCTTCAAGCCTCATTGTAACACAGTTCATATGCATGTAATCACCACATCTCTTCTCAGAGATAAGCTACCATCGCCTGAGCCAGTTTATTTCCATTTTGTCTGTAAGCTTATTTTAGTTATTTGATATTAATGAAATGAAGTATATTTTCCATTTCATATTTGTGTTTATTTTTATTCGGTATTTTATTGCATTTTTGAAAAAATTTAGATCATCTTATTCTTTTTTTCGGACACTTTTTTTGGTCAATTTTTTCCAAAATTCAATTGATAATTTTACAAATCATATTTTTTACTTACTTTGCAAATTTTGAGCACCTTAGGGGATTTTCAGGGTGTTTCCATTTTTTCCTTCAAATTTCATTTTAAACAACAAAAAATCACATTCTTGTTTGAAATTGTATTAATGGATTTCAGTCGAAAAAATAGTTTCATATATTTGTTAGATTTTGCACACACACACACGCACACACGCACGCACACACACACACACACACACAATCTAACATATAGATGAAATATATGGGAAATTCATTTTTTATTTGAATTTAGTAAATATTATTTTAAATTATTAAATTGTAAATAGTATATATTAATATAATATAATATGGTTCTAAGAAAAATATTTAAGAGTGAATTTATTATTTCATTTAAAATAAAATTTTACTAATTTAGAATAACGAAGGTCTAGGGGTGATGAAAATTATTAATTAGAGTTTTTTCCTGGGTGTTTTCCCGCAAAGAGATTTTTTTTCGAAAACTTGCCCTATAAAATATTGTAATTCCATAGTCAATATGTAAAATTTATCATTAGGCCGTAGATCTAATAGTAGAAGTTGTGTTAGTATTTTTTTCCCTAGAAGGGAACCCTCTTTTTATGAGGGAATTGTATTGCGGCTATGTATTATTGAGTGTTTAAATTTAGAGAGGAGAACATGAGAAATTGAAGAACAAGTTGCATCAAATGTGTTGTGTTGGCATTGTGACGTATGTGTTGCACTTGATGGAAACCACATTGGTGTTTGGTTACCACAACCTGTAGATACCTTTAAAACACATCAAGATAAGCACCAATTCAATTCAAACACCATGTTACTCTCCCCTTTTGACATCAAGGGAAAAGTTCTGACCAATGTCAAAGGCTGCAGAATGAAGTAACATCACTCAAAAATAAGGATCTTAAAGGAAGAAGCAGTCACTGTGCAAGCCTTAAAGTTGAGATTGTCTCTCTCAGAACGTATCTTGAAAAATCAGATAAGAGGAATGAATAACTACTTCAAGAATTTCAAGAACAAGAAAATGGGTTGAAAGAAGAGATACTCAACTTAAAGAAGGAAGTGGAAGAAGGAATAATGATTGAAGAATAAAAGTAAAATCAATACCAAAGAATGAAGGTTGATGTAAATATTATAAAAGGTAAATTAGAAGAAAAGGATAAAAATTTGATATTACATGATAGTAATAAGACTCTGGATGACATTATTAGCATTCATGAGTCTCCTATTATTAAAATTGGTCTTGGTTTTCATGAAACTGTTAAAGGAGAATCTAGTTTACAAGCTAGTGAAAAGACTCAAAAGGATAACAATGCAAAACCTGAAGTGATCAATAAGGAGAAAAGGAGACAACAACCAAAGATTATCAATCATCAAAGGCAATGATTTTCTCCTAATTATAGAAGTGTCAATCGGTTCTTTCCTATGATAAATAATATTGAATGCTTTATATGTCATTATTATGGACATGTTGCAGCAAATTGCAGAAGAAAATTGTTTCGACCTCAAGGAAATATCCTCTTCACAGGGAGATCATCTCCTAGCAATAAATGATGGTTTTATGGATATTTCTTCTCTTGTAACTCATTTGGGTGTAATTCCACTGATTGCAAGTCAAGTATACATAAAATAACTATAATATGGGACAAGCTTCAACACATAACTAGAAATTGCAAGCAAATATGGAGGAAGAAGGAACATCAGTCAGAAACATAGGGAATGTTGACCCTACTGCAGTAAATTGTTTCTAAAGCTTAATTCTTAGTGACTGCATAAGTGACGTGAGGTACATGACCTCATAAGAGCAAAATATGATTATCAGGTCCTCATGATCAGTAATGTATCATCTCAAGGGGAGCAATATACGATGATTCCCATGGTTGTTTTGATAATTTTGGTTGCTTATATTTATGACAGTGCTTTTGATGTGATAACAGAAGATGGGAATAGACTGTACAAGCTCAGGGGGAGTTGAAATTGTGGAGTTTCAATATTTCACTTTATGTACGTGGATACTATGAAATATAGTTGCATATATATGCGAGTTCCTACACAACCGATCACGTATGTTTTTATTTAATAGAGAAACAACAAGACAAAAATCAAGAAAATACTCTAAGATACCTCAAACAGTTGTTATTTGGCTTTCTTGTTCTGATGTTGATGGTTACAGTCTGTTTATGTTACTTATAAGTGGTTCAGGGGGAGCATTAACCTTGCTGCTAATGATGCATTGTTGGCATTATGTTTGCAATGTTGCTGAAGAAACTCTTGTAGTTGGTTGAATGATACTATGCTAATTCGTTTGAGGTATTTTTGTCTTGGTTATAAAAGTCATATTTTTCATTTGATTCAAAGGTCATGTAAAGAGAAATAATGTAATTTATGTAATACTTAGTCATTTATGAACTTTTGAGGTCAAGTAAATTATATATGTAATCCCATGATGAGTAGTTGATGTTATGATGGAATAAAATATGTAACCCAAATTGGTTGGCTGATTGATGTAAGTGTGATTCCTTGGTGATAGGAAAGGTCATATTCAGTTGAGTCATAGATTCATGTACTTCATTGAAAATATTTCAGAAGATTCATCATGTGCTCAGGGGGAGGATGGTCAGTATATAGTGCAATTCAAATTTGCAGTGCTCATATATCTACAAAAGAGAAGCATTCATTCGACATTGGTCAGCCCTTTTCCCTTGGTGCTTAGATTGATCTATTTTAAAGGTATATATAGGTTGTGGTAACCAAACACCAATGCGGTTGCCATCAAGTCCAAAGGGGGAGATTGTTGGCATTATGATGTATGTGTTTTCCTTGATGGAAACCTACTTGATGAGTTGTCCTCGATGGAAACCCACTTGTAGAAAGATAAGTATGTGTTGACATGATGGTAACAGGATGAGTACATAGGTCAGTTCAGATGTGATAGAGAAAGAAATACCAGTTAGAGAAAGAGGAATGATGAAGGTAAAGTTTGATAAAGTATACGCAAGTTCTATGAAGGAAAGTCATGTACAGACCCAGGTATGATGAAGAGAAGTCACGTATACATAGGTTATGTGAAGAAAACTCATGTATACACACAACTATGATGAAGAGAAGTAATGTATACACAGGTTCTATGAAGCAAAGTCATGTACACACACAGGTATGATGAAGAGAAATAGTGTATACGTAGTTTCACTGAAGTAAAGTCGCGTACAAACACAGGTATGAAGAAGAAGCGTAAAGTTTTTGCACTGTGGTTTACTAAAAACCAAGGGTACTTACCATGGTATTAGCCCATAGTAATGATCATGTTGACGGATATTTGATCCCTTCAAAGAATACCATTGACATTAGTGTGGTTTTGACACATGGTATTGGCTAAGGCCTAAACTATATAAGGAGGTGAAGATCAAAGTGATAAGGGTGTGCTTGTGTGAGGGTGATTTATGAATACTTCGATTTGAAGTATGATTGCGTGGTATGGGGTATTGATGAGTGGTTGATCTGAAATAAGTATGCACTTGGTAATACAATGATGGATCAGGATCACTAGACCTGAAATGACTATGTATGGTATTATTTGCTTATGGGTTGTTTATATTTGAGGTATGATGCATGTTTATTAACGTGTATATCATGATCTGGGTATGTCTGTAGTTATAAAGTACAATGTAGTTATGAGTTGGTAATTGAGGATCTATACCCAGGTTTTTCTTTGGTAAGGTGCGTACATACATGGAAACTCTTCAATATGTCTGATTAGTCTAATCAGTATTTCTATGTTTATGTTGTCTGTCAATGAAGTCTTTATGTTGATCTGGGTTTAATAGTGATGTTTTTGTGTATTGATGATGCTACTATTTGTATATGATTGAATATCAGTGATTGGTTGTTTGATTCAGTGATTCATTGATTGGAGGAATGATTTGGTACAACGATCAGTTTCAGTTTTGATATATGGTATTGAGCTTAAATGATGGTAGTGGGTCTAGTCTGAAAATTTGATGAAAAGTGGCCTAAAAGTTGTGATTTTTTGAAGTAGGTGGATCCATTATGAAAATTTATGAAACGTGGTCCATGATGGTGTTGGGTGTTGGAGAATTCAGTGAGGAGGTTTAAGCTTCCTACCAGTAGTAGTTGGTGATCATATCAGGGGGTTGGAGCTCCCTTCCAGTGGCTGCTGGTAGATGAGATTAGGGGATCAGAGCTCCCTTCTAGTGAGTGTTGGAGAACGAGATAAATTTGTAGCCTTCTGCAGGTGGGTGTCTGCGTGTTGGTATGAGTCTATGTCAGTACAATATTGTATGAATTTTTCATTACAATAAAATTGAAGAAAAAGATGACAACAATGGTGGTTTTCTCCCACATTGGGTTTCCACCTTAATACTGGTGTTCATGTGAGTTGCTTATGTGTGATACTTTATTCTATTCTTACTGCACATTTTTACTACTTATCAAATGTCTGATGAATCATTGATGCACTGGTTTAAGTTAAATATATGAGGAACTAACTAAAATATAAGGTCACCGAGTATACGCTAGTTGTCTACATAACAGTCGTGTACATATGCAGGTTTAATTCATTAAAGTCGTGTACAGAAATCATAGTAAGAAAAGTAAACTTTAAGTGAGTTTTAAAATACTAATTCACACCCCCCCCCTCAGTATTTTTCCCAACATGTTTTAGGTTGTATCCCTTCATTTTATTATATGGAGTAAAGGAAAGGTGTAAAATTTTCCCCATGGATGTAGCCCGAATCAAGTGAACCTCATATATTGGTGTTTGTACTATATTGTGTTTTTTTTATAATTTATTTTTGCATTAAGTTTGATTTTATTACTCCATGATCTTATTCCTAACAACTACTATTAGATTGGAAGGAATATTTGGTTGATAAATATGTGGGAAAATAGGGTTACTAGTTCAAGTGCGATGACAAAAGAAGGATTTAAATTAAGAATTTTAAGGATCAAAACTACCAGCTACGGAAAATGAAAATGTAATACTATCAATATCAGTTATTTTTTGGTCTACAATTGGGAAGAATAACAAAGACGTTGATGACTATGACAGATGAAGAATGGGAGATTCTTTATATAAATGAACTTGGAACTTACAACTATGTTTGGCAGAATCAATGGCTTATACATTTCAAAAGAAATGAAAATGGAGGGTTTGATGAAAGCACTGACTATATTGTATGAAAAACCATCAACTTCCAACACGATATTTCTTATAAATAATTTATTTAATATGAATATGTCAAGGTGTGTATGTTTCTCATCATTTAAATAAATTTAACTCACTAGTTATTTTTTGTTGTAGGACTAAAATTTGATGATGATGTCAGTGCTCTTTCAATTGTATGCTCATTTAAAAAAAAATAGGATGGCTTGGCGATGGTTGTGAGTAATTATATCATTGGTTCAAATACTTAAAGTTTGATGATGTTGTTGGTGTTATCCTTAGTGAGTAAATGAAATAGAAAAGCATAGGTGCGACATCAAATAACACTTTAATTGTAGAAAAGAAAGGAAGGAAAGGGGAGAGAAGAAATATCCTAGTGAATTTTTGAAAGTATAATAATGGTAGATCCAAATATTGAGGGAGGTTGGAATGTTTGAATTGTGAGAAGAAAGGACACAAGAAAAAATATTATTTGTCTCTAAAAGGAAAACAAGGAGATGGAAAATATGAGAATAATACATAAGAAAATGTAGCAAGCGGTGTGTTACAAGATGGTTTAATACTTTCAATAGATAATATTGTTGATCCTTGGGTGATATATTCAAGGGATTTATTTCAAGCCACATCATGTAGGAAATATTTTCAAGATTATGTTCAAGGTGATTTTGGATAGATTTATTTGGGTGATAATGAACCATGTAAAATTTTTGGAAAGGCTTAAGTATGGATAAAATTATAAATATAAACCAATGGTAATTGAAAGTGTTAAAGAACATTGTTGATTTAAGAACAAAAATAATTTCAATATAGTAGTTGGGAATTGAAGGTTATAGAATTACATTTATAAGAAATTGATGAAAGGTCACTGGAGGGTCATTAATAATATAAAAATTAGGCAAGGTATGTATGTTGTATTTATGAATTAGTAATGTTGACATTTATATTGCTTTAGCTTATATAGGAGTAGATACAACATTGTGGCATCATAAGTTTAGGCACATGAGTGAGAAGGGGATGTAGATTCTCCATTCACCAAAATTATTGCTATCTTTGAAGTAGGTTAGTTTTTATTTATATGAGAATTTTGTTTATGGAAAACACAAAAGTGTTAGATTTATTAGAGTTGGGAAGGAAAAGAAGAGTTAAAAGTTAGATATTGTGCATATATGGGGATTTACTCAAGTATCATCTCCTAGTGGTTCTTATTATTGTGTTATTTGTATTGATGATGCAACTAGGAAAACTTGGGTTTATCTCATATGAAAAAAATATGATGCCTTTGATACTTTTAATAAATGGAATTATTTGGTTGAGAATGAGAAAGGAGATAAGTTTAAGAGCCTCAAATAAGATAATGGAGGTGAATGCTACAACAAAGAGTTGGATATTTATTTTTCATAGCTTGGTTTTTGCAGAGAGAAGATAGTTCTAGGAACACCACAAGAAAATGATGTGTTAAGAAGAACGAATAGGAAAATCATGGAGCATGGAAGGAGTATGAGATTGCATGTAGGATTTACCTTATAGTTTTAGGTAGATTTTATGGATACCATTGTTTAGTTATTAAATAGAGGGACTTCAAGTTCCTTCGGTGTTGGCATTACATAGGATGCATGGAAAGGTTAATATGTAAACTACTCATATATCAAGACTTTAAGTTATGAAGCATTATTCTATATTGATAAAGAGAAGAGAAATTTTTTTTTTTAGGAAAATTACAAGAAGTATACTTTTATTAGATATTAAAATCTCGAAATGATTACGAGTATATATGTGGTATTTAATGATAATTTCATGTACAAATATCAATTGCAGGTAAATAAACAAAAAAATGAAAACACAAAATACAAAATTCTTGATGAAATCACAGAAAATGAAACTCCAAAGGTGCCATAAAATAATAAATTATGTTAAATAAAAAAAATAGTAGTAGGTATCTAAAAATCCTACAAGTGTTGTTAGAAGATATGCTAGGCTAAATAGACCCCGTGAATGATACTCTTCTTCATTATGTTATGTATTGTTCAATGCTTTTGGTGAACTAGAAATATATGAAAGTAATGCAAATGAAAACTAAAAGAAATGGGAGCAAGGCATGAAAGAGTAGATGAACATTTTGGTGCATAACCAAACTTGGTACTTGGTCCCATTGCCAATAGGTAAAAGAGAACTATAGAATAAATATGTATTAGGTTGAAGGAATAAGACAATGGAAAAAGAGGTGAAAGGCTAGACTCGTTGTAAAAGGGTTTGCATATAAGAAAGATATTTATTTTGATGAAATATTTTATCCTATTGTTAAAATGACTTCAATTAGAATTATTTTAAGTTTGATGCTAGTAGAATATTTTCATATTCAATAGTGATATGTAAATACAACTTCTATCGATGGGGATTTGGAATAAGAGCTTTATATGTAGTAGCCATATGAGTATGTGGGAAGAGGGAAGGAGAAATTAGTATGTAGGTTAAAGAATGGATTGTATGGCCTAAAGAAAGCTCCAAGGTAGAGGTATTTGAAATTTGATAAGTTTATGATAGAACAAAGTTATAGGAGATGTCAATCTAACCACTATACTTATTTTAAGAGACTAAATAATCATGGTTAAATTATATTGTTATTTTATGTAGATTACATGCTTGTTGTAGTATCTAATATATATTATACAAGTGTGCTCAATGGAAAATTAGCTAATTCATTTGGAATGGAGTATTTAGTTTTTGTAAATAAAATCCTTGATGTGAGAATAGCAAGGATTAGGGAAAACAATAAATTAACATTGTCTTAGATTGAGTACATAGATAAGGTGTTCAAAATATTTAAAATTCCAGATACAAAACTAGTTAGTATACCTTTAGCTAGTTATTTATGTCAAATCCACTCAAAAATTTATACAATAGATTAAGATAAGTGTGATATGCATTATTTTTCAGAAGATATACATACAAATACATTTAATTTACCCTTGGTTTTCATCTTCCTATAGGTATCTTGGGCTTCTCATGATTTGTTTTTCCTTTCCATGGAAAATAAAGGCAGGTCCACCTGAAGGGACCACATCTCCGAGCCAAACTAATATGAGACTAACCTTGAGGGTGTTGAGGATAATTGAAACCATGAAATCCCAATGGCAAGGTACTTTATCAATGGGACCTCAACCCATTGAGTTAATTCTGAGGGCTTTAGACTTCTCATGATGATTTGCCTTCACTTGAGCCTTTTTTTCTTCATCTCAAGTGAATAAGCCAAGTTTACATAACCCAAGAGGATTATGTTTCCAACATCCCCCCCCCCCCCCCTTAATCTGAAGGATTGTGTATGAGTCTAGGAAGAGAATTTAAATAGAAAGGTGTGTAACAACTAATGATTGGGTGTGCTCTCTAAATATGATGGTTTAAGGAAGACCATAAACCAAATGGGTAGAAAAATCCAAATTCTTATCCCTGTGGTAGTTTAATCTTGACCATCAAATTTGGAACTTGGCTCAAATCATATCTTGGAACAATTCCAAATATGGATAGAAGTTGATACCTTCTACAAATGGAAGTTCTTCATGATAGTTTAAATATGGAAAAAAACTAATGAGATGGGAAGCATAAGCTGAAGAATTTTACCATAGATGATTTAAGGTCAGACACCAACCAAATCATGCTCATGTAACATGAGTTAATCTCTAGATATAATTTTGACTATGCCACTGGATAGTCCAACTATAAGCTCTAACTGCAATCTTTAGTTCAATTTTTGGCTTAGGCTCACTTTATATAACTTCAAATCTAGTAGTTGACTATTGATTTCCCCTTGTTGGATATAAGGTGATAATAATAATATCTCTCTACTACCAGAAATTTTAATACTCGAGAATGAACTTTACAACATGACCAATATACTTCTTGGCTTTTTAATACCATTGGTAAGAAGTGATCCATCCAATATGAATCTTTGCTTTTGTGGGAGTCTTATGTTTGTAACATATTTTTTATTGATGAATATGTTCTTTGCAATGCTCACAAGGGTGAAGATCAAAGCATTGATATTTCACATGTCCAACCTAATCACAATGTTATCATTTGATAATTTGAAGTGAATGTGGAGTAGGTGGAGATGGACTACCCTAAAGAAACCTAACTATATGAAACTGGTTTTCTTAAATTAATCTAAAATGTGAAAGGGGACTTCATTTTCATATCCAAGTCGAGTTATATGCTTTTTATTGATGACTACTTCCCAGTGTTTGATGATGGACTTGGGAATTGCAAGCGAAGCCTCTACGTGTTCATCAGAATCTACTCCTGATGTGGTGTCACTAATATGATCATGTGTTGGTTTTTGATGGGAATCAATATAAAATAACAATTTTTTTTAACAAGAAAAAGTTTAGAATTTTGATTCCTTTACTGTAATTTATCTTGTTGAAGTTGTGATACAAGTTGGAGAAACTCCATTTTATCTTGTACATCTTGTAAATGGGTTCAAACATTGGTGAGTGTGCCTTTGTCAATGTGACTATATTGTCAATAGAAGAGAGTATTAGTATTAAGTAACTCTAATACATTATCAATTTAACGCATTTTGTTAAAAAATAAATATTAGCAAATAAATGGTTTCGGCTTCAACCAAAGATGCATCCATTTACAATGAAATTTAAATAGTAAAATGTTTTCAAGTGACCAATATTCTTGATTCTGAATTTGGATGGATATTTAGGATTGAATGTGCTTTACAAGTTTCATCGCAAAGTCAATCTCCCTTCGTCTTCAAGTAGACATACTTGTTTTCTATAGGAATCAAGTTCACTATATAGGTCATTTCCATTGCATTTATCTTACCTTGACCCCAAAAATACAAAACCCTTGAAAGCTTCGTAGTTTTTAATTTTATGACAAACTAAATGTTGTCTCTACACAAGTGTCTCAAGCCCTTCCCAACCAATATTTCATGGGCTAAATGACGATATGTTTTGATAGTATCAAATAATTTGATTCCTTCAATGAATGCATACTGAATTAATAAAAAATGGCATATTCCCTTGAAATATTTGTACCATATTCCCTTAAAATCTTCAAACGTCCAAAAACTAATGCTAAAACACATTAACCTTATGTGAAAAACTTTCATAAAGGAACAACTATGGAAACACCAACCAAAAAATAAAATAAAATGTTGAGGAGAGACTGAGATTCACTACCACCGCCTCTATCAAGAAATGAAATACTCTCTTGTATAAATGCTTCATGTGAATCAACATCCATGCCCAACATATATTCACAAATACAAAATATAATTTTAGGACGTGGAAGGTGCCTCGAGCCACAATCTTGACACCTTCCCAAATCTCAAGATAAAACTCATGGATTGG
This sequence comes from Pinus albicaulis, assembly GCA_034641835.2. NCBI lineage: Eukaryota > Viridiplantae > Streptophyta > Pinopsida > Pinales > Pinaceae > Pinus > Pinus albicaulis. The sequence goes on from CM076579.1 coordinate 964,346,406, forward strand.
TGTTGATGGATTGTAGTTTACATTGAATTGTTCTAGGGAAAATGGTTTTGTCTAAATTGTGTAATCTAAAATAGTGGGTAGACCTCTTTGTAAGCCTAATTTTGTGTGTATATTCTTTTTAAAATCCTTCATGACCATTTTCAAAAGGGTTCATGTAATTTTTCACCCATGATCTCGAAGTTAGATATGAGTTGGATTCTTATTTTTCAAAGTCGAAGGAATTGTGAGAGTTGACAAGATTTATTCTTGCCATTGATCTAATCTATCATAAATCCTAAAAATTCGTTTGGGTAGAGTATGTATGTGAAAAAAATGGTAATTTGGTACACTTCCTTTAGAAACCTTCAATTTCTTGAAGACTAGTCACATCCATGCTACCCTGTAGAAAAACTTTCATTCTCATGAACATAAAGATGAGGGATGAGTGAAGAATAAGTTGGGGAGAGAACCGAGAAGAGAGATGAACATAAAATGGCATAAGGAATGTGTTTTCCATTCAGAAATAGGATAAAAAACATATTGGCATAGGTATTACGGGCTTAGGATTGCATAAGGAGAAAATATTAGACTAACAAAGATGCAAATTTGACTCAAAATTCCAAGTGGAGAATGTTTCATTACTAGCTATATAAGTGATAAGGGCTCACTAGGGCTTTTGGATAGAAAATGGGTGCAAACATTTCTTGATAGATAAAAAATTATATGAGCATAGGATGGAAAAGCTTAAAGGTGTAGAGATAATAGTCTTTGGAGAGTGCTCAAGTCGAGGAAGGAAGGTCACAACTTAACCATGCAATATCTTCTTCTAAATGTAGGAAGATGCCCATTCTTTACTGTAGAAAAGGTTGAGTGTTTGGGCTCAAATATGACATATGCATGATAAAAAAATTCGATATCCATTTCTACTTGGTAGGGATGGCCCAAGTGAATGTTATGTCAAGCCAAAATTGGATTTCTGGGAAGTTGTAGCAGAAAAATTTCTAACATCTAAAAGAAATGGTTGTGAACATGGCTAGGGAATACCAGACTTGAGGAGAATATGTTTGATGCACCTATGGGAGTCAAATTTCTCAGCAGGACCAACTAAGATTTAATACCATGTGAAACTCACTCACAAAATTGGACAACAAATTAAGATAAAAATGAGATGCATTTTTTTTTTCTAATTTGGACTAATTCTATTAATGAAATATAACATACAGGTCAAGTCGTGCCTCAAAATTTCTATGCTAGCCAATTCCAGAGGCATTGTGAGTAAAAAAAACAAAATAATGACCGCCCCAGATGGGGAAACCGATCATGAGAATGCTGCCCTCAATGGGGAAACCAACTTCATAAAAAAATGACTTAGAAGTTGACAATGTGTTCTAGAAAGACATATTAACATAGGAAATAAACAAAACAGTGAAAAAGGAGCTCTCCTTGTTGTAGTTGTGGTCCATGCTAGGTGTTGGGCTGATGTGGTGGTGACTCCTCCACAATGAGGCACCTGTACTCTTTATAGGAATATTCTACGTGCTTCAACTGATGGGTTGCAGGTTCAAGTGTTGTAGCAGTGCAAACTAAGTTAGCGTTGCCCTTCCTGCATTTCTTCACCCGACCATTCGGGACTGCCACTGCCACTGCTACTAGAGGAGTTAGTAGGCTTGATAGGAAGAGCCTCTGATTTCCTTGAGAGTTGCGGAGGCACTGTGTCTATGGTGGATTTTCTTGGTCTCTTTCTGGCGCTTCTCTCTGCAGAAATTGAGGCCTCTTCCTAAAAATTTGTTGTAATGGTTTCCGTGAGATGGGGATTGTCCATAACACAATTGTAATGAAACTCAGGAGAATTCTCATCAGGCAGTAGTGAGTGGGGCTCAAAGTGAATGGACAGAGGAGGTCGTCCTCTTCCTTGACATGTGGAATGGTGCGAGGCAGAATTTTCTTTAGGCAGCATGGTGCAGGGCTCAGAATTAATGGGCAGAGGAGGTCGAGAAGCCTGACCCTGTCCTCTGCCGAGGCATGTGGGATGATACTGAGAATAATTCTCTTCAGGAGGTGAGGAGTGAGACTCCGAGTGAATGGATAGAGGAGGAAAAGATGCCTGACCCTAGTCACTGCCTTGAAGGTAGTGCATTCTGTGCCTTCTAAGCATTATGGAGCAATCAGATTCATTGGGGAGGCGAGTGAGCAAAGGCGGGGAGATGGAACGAGTGGAGGGGATGTCTTACAGGGATGAAGGAGCAAGCGAAAGGCTGCAATGAAGACTGCGGGCAAGATGGAGATCTGTAGCAAGTGTGAGGAAACAATGGAGGCTGAAACACCTCCCTATGTGCGTTCGAGAGCTTGGCTTTGAGACAGCAAAGAGGCAGATGCATTTGGAAGGAAATAGAGGGACTGAGAAACACGAAGCCATTAAGAGATATGCAGGATGGCAGATCGAATGGAGGGAAATAAAGGAGGAATGAGGTGAACAGTTGGATGACTTAAATGTAGCTGGACGTAGCCCATGCATGGCCATGTGGCACACGCTGGGCCTGCCATCTCCCTCGTCCTAATATACACCCACATCTAGGTAAAATGAGATGCATTCTTATTCGCAATATATACATATAAATATATTTCATTTACCCTTGGTTTTCATTTTCCAAGAGGCCCTCTTGGACTTCTCATGACTATTGGCCTTCACTTAAGGCTTTTTGTCTTCCTCTCTAGTTAATAAGCCAAGTTTACATAACCCAGGAGGAGTATACTTCCAACAATTTCAAACTAACTAAGGAGATGTGTCCTAAGACATATGAGGAGATAGACTACATGTTTGGGGTTCCATACTAATTGGTAGTTGGAAGCTTGATGTATGCAATGGTGCAAAAGGTTGGATGTTGCACATGTAGTGGGAGTTGTGAGAAACTATTTTAAAAATCATGTTAAAGAGCATTGGATGGTGGTAAAGTGGAAATTTATGTTTTTGAGAGGAACTACTACTTATGAATTATGTTTTTGATGTTTAAAAATTATTCTACAAGGATATATTGAGTTATATTTGTCAAGTGATATAGATATTAGGAGGAGAAGCATATGGTATTTTTTTATTGTAGGTATAGCAAAAATAACTTGTATTTCCAAATTGAAAAGTGTTGTTGCAATTTCAACCATGAAAGATTTTTTTTTCATTGTTATAGAGGCTAGTAAAGAGATGACTTGGTTACAAAGGTTTATGGAAGAATTGGGAAAGTTTAATATCCCACAATGGGAAAACTCAGCAATACATGCATAAATAACACATTTTCAGAAATATATGCTATAAAAATCAAAATCATCCCTTGGATCTATTAGATCTGACATCATAACACCTAAATCCAAGAGGAGATCAGAAACAAATCATATTAGGTGAGGTAAACAAGCCTCCCATACCTAGTATAGCTCAAAAACACTGAAACCCTAAAACTACTGCAACATAAATTTACTGTATAAAGAGACAACAAAGTCTAATGAAGTTTTATACTTATAAATTGTAGAGACAAATATATCCACTCATATATTAAACAAAATTTCTCAAAAGCTGAGATCTAGTCTCCTTTATACAAATCCAAGATAACCTAGGAAGGGTTTCAAGGAATACACCCAATACAAATGGTGATCTACAGCCCAAGGAATGAAGAATCAATTCAAAATAAAGCACATGAAGATAGGGGCTGATATAATATAGATCTGATGTCGGTCCACTCCAAGGTCTCCTCCAATGAAAGGCTGATCCCTTCAATCACAGGAAAACACTCAAACAGAGCCACATAATCCCTTACTGAAGCTGCCCTCCAAAATAACGCAATTACAGACTAAAATTACGTTTTAGGTGATGGAAATATATTGGCCTACTGCCAAATATCTGAAATGATCTCAATAACACTCCAAAATGATCTCCCAAGAGAAGGAATCCTCCTTTCTATGAAAAACTAGCCCAGAAAGTGGGTTTCTCAACCCTCCACTGCAACAACCTGTAACACAACACAATATTCTACAGAAAATGCGTTGTAGATGAATACTAAATCTTGGAGAGAATGCAAGATGTGTGGAATGAAAGATCAAGACTCTCCCAAGAGGCCTCTCAAGGAAAGAGATGGAATTCATAAACAGGAATACCTTGTGCTAAACAACACCATCAATCTTAGCTAAACAACTAGAGAGAAAAAGTCTAAACAGACATATCAAAATATGATTCATTAGCTAACCCCCTATGGCTTCCATCCTCTTCCTTATAAACAATGTGAGCCTTCCCACCTTGGGTCCCACTCATTAGTGTTTCCACCATCACACAATCAATCTCCCTCCAAAACTGTGTTGTATCTTCATCAATGCCACTCCTTCCTAACATCGTTGTTTGATTTGGTCAAGGTTGACCTCTTCAACCTGCTCTAGCCCTTTTCACGCCTAAGGGTCTTCAATCTAGCTCTTATATAACTGTATAAACTAATCCTCATTCATATTGAGCTTCCTTTATTGATGATCCACTCCTCCCACATTAGTGTTGTTGACTTGGTCAAACTTGACTTTGTCCACATGCATTGACCCTTGTTCACAGATGAGGGTACTAGATCAATTTATTTTCATGATCCCTTTTCACATCAAGAGGGATTTTCTGCATATTGAAGATATGTATGAACCTCCTTACCCATTTCAATTCATCTATCTAGGTGCTAAGAACAAAATTAATATTCCTATTAGTTGCATGCTAATTTAGGAATATTACAGTCCTCCCCTCCCAAATATTGCTTGTCCTCAAGAAAATGCAAGGATAGAACTGAATAACCTCCTCTCCTCCTCCTCTAGCATCCTAATATGATAAATTCCTCCAAGGAGCAAGATGTTTTCACATCAATACATTTCCAAGTTTCCCCTCCCAAGTATGCAAGCTAGCTTTTGCTGAGCATCCCAAATAGCTATCATCATGTAGAAGTAAAACAACCATGGAGGCAGCAATGTATTGTCTAGAGGCCTTCTTGAGGCATGAGATCTTATATATATTGGGATTTATCATCCCCATGTGAATCTCCTATTCCCAAGCTATCATCCACATAAAATGATCCACCCTCCAAAATGGTAACTCATAAAAAATCTCCTCCACCTTTGACTTCTGCAATGTAGGTGGGCTGAATAACTGAACATGGTAGAAAAAATAGCCTACCCCACACTATATTTCTCTCCACTCATGATAAGTGTAGAGTAGCTGCTAATCTTGGGCTGCAATAATTTTTCCCTCAAGTGGCAATAAGAAGATTGGATCTTCAAAGATCCTCTTCATAAAATCATGAAACATGTTGGCCCAATCCATCCCATACAAAGAGAATGGTACATCATCACCATATGGTATCCAGATCATAAAAATGCTGAATGTTAGGTGCAATTTTGGATAGTCCCAATGGTTTTTCCAGTGGATACAACGCAGTCTTTCCAACTGTTGTTTGAGAACATTATGTGGCAAGTGGTCCTTCAACAAGTTGCTAGCTGTGCATGTTTTCTCATCTACTATGAGGTAGTAAATAGCATTATATATTAGTTGAGAATGATAATAATAGAAACACACTTGCCCAAAGTCATGTAGAGAAGGGATATCTCCATCATAAGAATTGGTCCTAGAATAACCATGAAACCCAAAAATAATCTTTCCCTCTTGTGGAGCAATGCACTGTACATAGATGGTGAGATAATGAAAATACTCAATGAAATGATCAATAAGTATGGAAATACATTTCTTACCATGCATAGTGAGTAGGCTGAAAGTGAGGTCCATGGATGAGTCCTCCCATGAGAATCTCCTCATAAAAGTTTGCAAAATGAAGGGATGCATACTCCCCTTGGAACACTCCATCAATAGAAACATACTCCCAAGTGACAACGTTGTTGGCCTTAGTGATAGGGCTCTTGTCACTCCATGACTTCCTTCTTTGACATGCCATATGCCAAAGTCATCCACCATCATGTTGATATGTGTGGAAATCTCCTTCATATGTGGAAGTACCTCCTTAACCTCTAATGTTGAAGGGTAGCCTCTTTGCACTTTGATTGTGCCATCCCTTTCTACAGAAATATCATGCCAAGTATGGGAAAATTTCTGCCTATACTCTCCCAAGAGTAGCCAAAGAAAAAATAACTCTTTCTTCTCCCTCACACCTCCATCCTGCCAATCATGAAGTGAAGATATGATGATTGACATGAAGAATGTCACATCAACATAATGCACCCAACCTCCTTGTTGCCAAATGATGCAAGTGTCCTGCCAAGTTTCCTCCACCATCATACCCTTAGGAGAAGGATATGTCATATGATGGCCAAAATATTTTAAGAGTAGCCAACACAGCCATGCCTCCTTCTGCCTGGTGTCATAAATATGCAAGTGGCTCACTAACCTCTTGCTCACCATCCACACCCATTCATCCACATGTGGGTGTCTCCCACCATGCTCCATCTTGGTACTCCTCCAATGGAGAATATCATCCTCCCAAATCAGATTTATACTTTTTCATTTCATGGGATGTTGATATGAAAGCTATTGGAGATCTCCCAATGAAGATCCCACACCAATTGCCCTCTTGAATCCATAAAGATCCAAGTATGTTGAAGGAAAATCCTCCTCATATGCCTGTACAATGCTCATCCTAATAGATCCATCACAATGATGAAAGACAAAGTGTCTCTCCTTGATCATCTGCTCATCCAATGTCATACAAGTGTAATGGTCATCAGAATTCTCTAATGATAGCTGGCCCCCCAACTCCTCACTGATGTTAATATCCTTAATGGTGTATTTGGTGTCTCATGCTTAAGCTCAATGTTGAACACATAGTTCTACATTGGATTGTTTAGGACAAAGATCATCCTATCCTCCACAAGTCCACACCCCAACCCCCAATGTTGTGTGCATCTCAATTATGACACATGAGGATGATTGATTTTCCCTTCCTTGAACAACTCAAGGCTGCATAGTGTAGTGCATGTCTGCTGCTCCAAATCAGCAGTATGTGCTGACCCTTGGTCATGCAAAGGCAGATTTCCACAACCCTCCATAATATTTTCTGAAATAACAAAAAGTGGAAATTCATGCATACCTTGGTGAATCTTGGGAACATCTTGTATGGCTACAAGTGTTCCTCTTTCCAATGTGTTGGCTCCCCAAACTGTTGAGGATGATGGCTGCTCCTCCATAGTTATGTCAACACTGGTACAAGTCTCCTCTAGTGGTGGTGAAGGCTCCTCCCCCTCTGATTTCTTCCTGTAAAATATTTTGATCGCCCTTTGAGTGAAATCTACAAAAGTAGTCACTCTTGCATGAATCAAATGGTTGAACCACCAAGTGCTTGCTTTACCCTCAAGGTGCAGCGCTGCAATCTCAACATCATTTCTTTCTACCATTAGATGTAGTAGGAAGAATGCATCTAGCTTCATCACCCAAGCCTTTGTTGTACATGTGGATGATCCATCAAAAGTAGACAAAAAAATATATATTTCCCCTCAGTCTCCTATTGCGGTAGGGCCTCCTTTCTTCTTCAAGCTGAATAAACTAAGGAAGAGATAGAGTCTCCTTGAAAGCTCTAGGTTGAGACTTGTATTCTGCAAGGTATCCACTCAGGATCTCATGTTCCAAGTGCCCTCCATTTTCGTGCCTCTTGTCTTCTTCCTCAAAAGGAAAGGGAAAGGTGTAATGCTTTGGAGTTTTCTGCAACATTGGTTCTTTCCTTCGAGAATAGGAAGTACATGGTCCTTCCTCTTCTTGAAACCCTCTAAAAGTTTCATTGCATCTCTTCTCTTTCATCTACTTAACCTCCTTGGAGAGTTTCTTCATAGATCTGAAAAGTGATGAGACCAAGCTCATTATTTCCACCATTCTAGATCTCTTCTCCTTCTCTTATTCTTCTTATAGCATAATGGTTTTAGCACACAAGTTGAGCTAAGATTAGGGCTCCAATACCACTGTAATATCCCACAATGGGAAAACTCAACAATACATGCATAAATAACGCATTGTCAGAAATATATGCTATAAAAATCAAAATCATCCCTTAGATCCATTAGATCTGACATCATAACACCTAAATCCAAGAGGAGATTAGAAACAAATCATATTAGGTGAGGTAAACAAGCCTCCCACACCTAGTATAGCTCAAAAACACTAAAACCCCAAAACTACTGCAACATAAATTTACTGTATAAAGAGACATCGCAGTCTAATGAGGGTTTATACTCAGAAATTGTAGAGACAAATATATATACTCATATATTAAACAATATTTCTCAAAAGATGAGATCTAGTCTCCTTTATACAAATCCAAGAGAACCCGGGAAAGGTTTCAAGGAATACACCCAATACAAATGATGATCTACAGCCCAAGGATGGAAGAATCACTGAAAATTGAAGCAAAAGAAGATAGGGACTGATATAATATAGATCTGATGCAGGTCCACTCCAAGGTCTCCTCCAATGAAAGGTTGATCCCTTCAATCACAGGAAAACACTCAAACAGAGCCACAAAATCCCTTACTGAAGCTGCCCTCCAAAATAACGCAATTCCATAGTGAAATTACACTGTAGGTGTTGGAAATAGATTGGCCTACTACAAAATATCTGAAATGAGCTCAATAAATCTCCAAAATTATCTCCCAAGAGATGGAATCCTCCTTCCTATGAAAAACTAGCCCAGAAAGTGGGTTTCTCAACCCTCCACTGCAACACCCTGCAACACAACACAATATTCTGCAGAAAATATGCTGTAACTGAAGGCTGAAGCTTTGCCAGAATGCCAGATGTGTGGAATGAAAGATCAGGACTCTCCCAAGATGCCTCTCAAGGAAAGAGATGGAATTCCTAAACAAGAATACCTTGTGCTAAACAGCACCAACTATCTTAGTTAAACAGCTAGAGAGAAAAAGTATAAATAGACATATCAAAATATGATTCATTAGCTAACCCCCTATGGCTTCCATCCTCTTCCTTATAAACAATGTGAGCCTTCCCACCTTGGGTCCCACTCATTAGGGTTTCCACCATCACACAATCAATATCCCTCCAAATCTGTGTTGTACCTTCATCAATGCCACTCCTTCATAAAAATGTTGTTTGATTTGATCAATGTTGACCTCTTCAACATACTCCAACCCTTTTCACACCTAAGGGTCTTCAATCCAGATCTTATATAGCTATCTAAACTAATCCTCATTCATATTGAGCTGCCTTTATTGATTATCCACTCCTCCCACATTAGTGTTGTTGACTTGGTCAAACTTGACTTTGTCCACATGCATTGACCCTTGCTCACACATGAGGGTGCTAGATCAAGTTATTTTCATGATCCCTTTTCATATCAAGAGGGATTTTATGCATATTGAAGATAGGTATGGGCCTCCTTACCCATTTATTCATCTATCTAGGTTCTAAGAAAAAAATTAATATTCCTATTAGATGCATGCTAATTTAGGAATATTACAGAAAGAAGTAGGAGAATAGTAGTTTTTATAGTGACAATAAGAGTGCCATTCATCTTTCAAATAAACAAAAATTTTATTCTAAGACAAAATATGTATAAATTGGATGCCTTTTGGGGCCTTTGTTTTTGGATAGAACAGTTTTGGAGTTGCGGAGAGTCGGAGGACAGGTGGTAGAACACAACCAAGGTAGGCAGGGAGTTGTCACGGTTGTGGAAAGCCAGAAGATAAGTGGTGGGTCATAGGCAGAGAACAATGCAAATGGTAGATATGGGAGACAAGAACAAACAGTAGAACTCTCGGTGATAAAGAATAATCAGAAGGAAGCAGAGCACAAGGGAGCATACAAGCGCAAAAGAGGTAAGGACTGATAGTGTCAGTCGGCGGGAAATAAATAGGGAGGAATTCAGTAAATTTGTTAGTTATTCAGTCCAACGAGAGACCGATAGGAAGCAAAGCCTCAGGAGAGCTTTGTGTGAAGTCTTTTGTACTGAACTGAATTGTAATAGACTCTACGGAGTATCTGTATGTTGTTTTGATCTAGTTAATGAAATCGGGTTGTTGTTGTGTTGTATATCATGAGTTGGTTGATGTTTACTTCGTTATGGTGAATGTATGCATAATTTAAATTTTAATTTAGTGCTGTGAACATTTCCTGATGAATGATAGCTACATCTTAGAGTTGAGATATATATGTGGCTTCTAAATGCTCATGGATATTGTCTGTGTTTGTAATCTTTCCTCAACATAATGATCTAGCCTCTAATCTTGTTAAGGTCACGTCATGCCTTGGGTGAGACACCCTACTCCCTTGAGTAGGGTGAAAATGTCAGCGTTGTTATAAACTACTGCGGAAACCTTGTTGGCCTCAAACCTGAACCTGGGTCTTGCCCAGAGACCTCCTTTTTCGCCAACAAATGGTTCCGTTGTCGGGACATGAAAATTTATTTAGAAGTTAGATCATGGTATCGAGGATATATGAGAAGGAACTATGAAATTGGTGGTACAAGCACATAGATTAGTTCATATCGCAACAAGCAGAACTTTGGCATAAGCGAGAAAAGATTGTTAAATATCGAGTCCTATTTTCTAAATCTGTGAGTGACCTGTATGAAATTTTTTGGGGAAATTTTCCTGAAGAGCTTTACAACTAGTTGCGGAGACTTCAGATCAAGTCACTCCCAGAAGGATCGTGTAGATTTTGTCGAAATTGGACGCACACAGATCTAGTAGCACTCCATCGGTTAGATATAGATCTAACCCAAGCAGTTACAATCTACCTTGGAAGGGTACATTATAGAGTTTGTAGGTGAGTGTTACCAATCTTTTACAAAAGCCAAAGGCATATTTAGATCTAGGTTCTGGGTAGAACTGTTGAAAGAAATATCGTTGTGGATTAAATCTCTAATGGTGGACGAGGGACTGACGTCACTCCAAAACCATTATATGGAGACCTAAACCCCCATTATTGGGGGAAGGAGTTGAGGGAATGATGCTACGAATAAAGAAAAGGGGGGAATAGGGATATGGATTATGGAACATCTAGCAGGTTGAGAGAGTAGAGAGCACATCAGAGGGCACAGATTGCTGAGAAGTGGCAGGAAAGGGTGATGAAAGAGTTTGAGAAGTAGGAGAAGAATCGAAAAAACAAGGAAAAGGCACCGTAGATGACAGAGGAAAGAGAATGTCAGATGGGATCTCGAGGAATGGGAGGGACCATTAAGGAAGTTAGGAAAATTTATAGGAGCCCAGCCTGAAGAGAAAATGGAGAAAATTCCATTGAGGAGGATGTGTGCCCCGAGGAGGAGTCTGATGTGAAGTTGAATGTTGAGATGGAGCAACTATTCTGAGAGAGGTCAGCACCCATAATGCAAGGTAATCCTATTCCCCAAGTCTCAAGTAGCACTAGTCCTAACCTTCCCCTAGTACTCTATCATCCACCTGATAAGTTCTTTATTAAGTTACGGGAGTTTAGAAAGTTGAGTAGTACTAAATCCACAATACAGATATCTACTAGCAACAGTACTGGTAGTATAATATCTCAGACGGGACACAAATGTTTTCTTTTATTACCACCAACATAATAAAAGATGGCATGATCGTTCACCCGATACCCAGAAATTATCTGGAAAAGGTAATGACGATGTAGAGCAGCATTGGTATCTCTGCAAAACAATTTGGAGAGCTTGACAGACACTAGATGTAGTCAAGTTAATTGAGTTTCAAACCACACTGAGAGAAAGAGCTTTGCGTTGGTTCATTAAATGGTTAGAAGCACACCAAAACCCAACAATAGACGATGTTAAGAAATAATTTGTCCAAGAATTCAAATTTCCTTAGATAAATCAACAAGGATTGTCTGAGCTATGGGAAATCAAACAACAGGGAGGAGAAAAAGCATGGGATTTGATGAGAAGATTTATAGACGCGATTGGAAAGCTAAGTTACCCAATCGATCCCAATCACCAGTGGGATTGGTTCATCAAAGCACTCCTATCGTTGACAAGGACACCACTAATGAAACATAAGATTGATAGGGCGGAAACGTGAAGCTCGGTTACACTTTTGTGAGAATTGGGGTGTGAAATTTTTTTTCAACAATAGTTCAGCCGAACATTTTATAAAGTTTGGCCGAACTTTGTAATAGTTCGGTCGAACTTTCTTATAAAGTTCGGCCGAACTTGTGTTTCCGTTTAGATTGACGGCACACTGACGGCGCGGGAAAACATAATTTTTGCCGGAGATTGGAAAACTGACAACAAAAGTTCGGCCGAACTGCTAAAATATTTCAACCGAATTGTGAGTTCGGCTGAAATTTTTCTATTAAAATAGTTCGGCCGAACTATTTTCTATAAATAAATCGCCCGCGAATGTTTCTGGTTTACCATTTTCATTTTGCGCGCTTTCGCTGTTTGTTATTGTTTTCGCTCTGTTGCTCCTGCCGGCCACCCTGGTGCTCCTGCCGTCTGCCCTGGTGCTCCTGTCATCCGCGCTCGTCGACTACTGCGTCGGGTATGTTACGCTCGAAAATTTTTTGTGCTCCGAGTTAAAAAAATGTATTAAAATTTTGTGTTGTGTATGAAAAATGTATTAAAATGTATTTTTGTGTTGTGTATTAAAATTTTGGTGCTGTGTGTTAAAATTTTTCTAGAGCCATAATAGGTATAACTAAATATCCCTATAGGCTAAAATCAGTCCATTTAAATAGAAATGAAGTGAGACAAAAATCAAATTTCGAAACATGAACAAAACTCTTTTGTCACACATCAAGCTTGTGTCAAGTTGTGCTAGTTCTCCTCTTCCATTTGTGCTGTTTCATTCTTTGAGACAACTCTTGACTGGATTGTTTTCCATTGCCCAGAAACTCACAGTGATGGGGCTCAATTGCCCAAATTGCTACAAATTTTGCTTTGTTTGCAGCCTCCTTCTGACTGTCTGCTGGAGTTCCAGTGTAGGAAGCCCCATTAATCTCCACAGTTGCTGTGAGAGAGTTCATAAAGTGATACGTAGGAGGAAGCATGTTCAACATTGAAGCAAACTTAGCAAGGACACAATTAGGTTGTTTTATCTCCTGCTCAGCAAATAGATTAGGGAAGTTTACAAAACACTCTACCATGTTAAAAAAAAATCACTAAAATTATTAACATCCACCATATTTGAAATAAAAATCACTAAAATTGTTAATAAACCTGATACAATCCTAAAAAAGATAATGGGAGAAATAGATTCCAAATATTTTTAAAAAAAGCTTTTAAAAATGGTCTTGAGCATCTGGATAGAAGTGAGACTTACTTTAAACTTAAATCCCTGCCTTTGCAAATCTGCTATAGCTTCCTTAGTTGCAGCATTCTGTGCTTCCTTCTTGTGGCTGAAACCAGGAAGGGATTCATATTTTTTTCCATTGATTGTCACACTGCACTTAAATTGTGGAAGATGGTCAGAGCCATCATTCACAATGTGGAAGACAGGCAATGACAAAGATTTCTTCTGTGCATATTCTTGTAATCCGTTCTTAAACATTTGAGTAGGAGGCACCCTATTAAGAAATGAAATGACAAGACAAAACAAACCAAATAAGTGAACGTTTTCCTGCTCTGACAAGAGGCCCTCTGCACTAAAAAAACCTAACTACTGTTTCCCAAATTATCGCCTAATTTGTCTTCACTGCTGAACTTATATAGTTCCCTCCATGACCACCATGGATATTAACGTTTTACTAGTTTTGACAATGTGTAACAAATCTGAAAACGCTCCAGTTAAGGCCTTAGTGGGGAGAGTATCAGATCTTTACCCACACAAAAGGATTCACATAAAACACACACAAAATTGAGAAAACGCATACATTTGAGCGTTGTTAAGGAAGCAAAGCATTATGATATGAATTAGTGGGGCAGAGCAATGACTCTCTAAATAACCATTACAACATCTTTTATACATCATAATTAAATAGTAAATTACTCCATTGCCCTCATATGTATGCATGCAATGCAGAGTTAATTAGAGTTCAGTTTATATTTGGAAAATTCTAATTTAGTGTATCTTTGCCTGTTTTTATATTTAGTAAATTAAGTGTTTATGGTTGGATCATTGTGAGATATATATGAAAATAAAAGGACCAAAAAACAGAAACTCAGTAATTATGTATGGAAAAACTTTTATGAATAGAAATTTGTTTTGTGTACATTTGTTCCATCCTCTCAACCTTTCCATCGATTATCATGCTAGCACTTTGTAACAATGCTTCTAGATGACTCTGTGAGATCCACAACATTTTGATGTGGTAGCATCTGAGATCTCAACTCTGTAAAATTTTGAAGTTGTGTCTTCTTTGAATTTTGTTAGCATGGTGTTGGCATAGTGTTGTATAAGAAGGAATAAAAATGCTTATTTGAAATTTTGATAGTAGAGGTTTCAATATATTTAAAATATTAAAAGGTATTTTTTTAATGAATAATATTAATTTATATAATGATTGGAGTAAAATTAAAATTATTTAACAATTTTTATATTATCATTCACAATAGTTCATTATAAACATATTTTATTGTTAATTTTATTTATAAATAATAAAATAATAATTATTTTGAAATTAAATATTTTTTTAATTATTATTTCGAAAAATTAAAAAATATTTGTTGTACTTTAAGAAGTAAGAGATTAGTCTGAATTTTTTACTATTTTATTTTTATGTTTAAAAAACACGAAGAGTTTTCATAGATCAAATGTGAGTATATGATAGATAATATAAGAGAAATTGTTTTTCATTTTCAACTCTTTGAGTGTGGCAAATGTATCAAATGCTTCCATCTCACATTATTTTGGGAATTGACCAATATTCTTGAACTAATATTATTTTTAATATTATCAATATACTGCAAAATGATTTCTTACTTTATACCTAATCATCTAGCCAAAAATTAACATCAAGGATGCTACTTTATCTTAAATTTTAGAAACCTTGGTAATCTTACTAGTCCCTAATATGCAAATTGTGATATTTTTGTAGAAATATTTAGATTTCCAATGATTTTATATTAGTTGAGATAATATTTTTGGCCATTTTTAAGGTAAAATAATGGTTTACTATAAAATTTTGGCAAATCATTTTAGAAAAAAAATGAAATTGGCTAATCTTTTTTTTGGAAAAAGCATGGAAAATTAGCCCACCTACTAATATTAGCCCCTAAAATTTTGCCTGATGTCATCTCCTCTTGAGCCAAAGGTGGGGGCTTTGGATATAGTTAAAATCAATTTTTTTGAACCTCTTGGCTTCGATGTGGTTCAACTTCCTTCTTATACATAAAATGCCTAGTCATAACCAAGTTTTCAATGGGCTAAAGGCTTGCTTCAATAGGAAGATGTGAGAGGGAGTAGTTTGAGAGGGAGGGAAACTCGTTCTACCTCTAGAAACTCTCTTTGGAGACTCCCAGCTACTAACACTCTTGTTTGCAACATGCACTGACTAACTGGGTTGCATAGCACTACCACTAGGGAACTTGTTCTTGCCTCTTTTGTTGGAAATATTTGCCTCCCTTCTTGACTGGAATGTTGGAAACCTGCTCTGTCTTGAAACCCTTTATTGGAGTCTCTCTCTAGCTAGAATTGCACCTACACTCTGCAACTAGCCAAAAAACAAATTTGAAATATTTGACTAATTTTTTATATGATTGAAATTCAAAAACAGATGATTTTCTCCATGCTAGATGCAGTCCTACCTAATAAAATGTGTAGTACTACTTTTGGGAAACTCGTTCTACCTCTAGAAACTCTCTTTGGAGACTACCAGCTACTCGCACTCTTGCCTGCAACATGCACTGACTAATTGGGTTGCATAGCACTACCACTAGGGAACTTGTTCTTGCCTCTTTTGTTGGAAATATTTGCCTCCCTTCTTGACTGGAATGTTGGAAACCTACTCTGTCTTGAAACCCTTTCTTGGAGTCTCTCTCTAGCTAGAATTGACCTACACTCTGCAACTAGCCAAAAAACAGATTTGAAATATTTGACTAATTTTTTATATTTAATTGAAATTCAAAAATAGATGATTTACTCCAAGTTTTAATTGTTTAAAATATGATTGTTTGAGCAACTCTTTCTCTGGGATACAAGGAGGCTGAAATATTTTTTTTCTTGTATATTTGAAGCTCTCCATTATTATATAAAAGGATTTTTTTCTTACATATACTTTTATGCTCTTTTCCATAGTAATGTCATAGTGTATGAAGTTTTAAATTGTTTTTATTATTTTTATTATATGTTGGATGTGATTTTGATTGAAAATTCTTCTTTTTTATTTATTAATTAAAAAAAAATTATTAGAAAAGTTATTTCTTTAAGCCTTGGAATTTACAATCAAAAATAGAAAATGTATTTATATCTAAACTATTTATGAAAAGTTTAATATTGTTTGATTTTCTATACCATGTCCTTTTTACATATATCTAGAATAATATTATTTGTAGTTTCCGGTTTTTTGTAACATTTTACTACCATAATCAAAATCTATAGAAATAATAATCTAACATTATGATATCTTGAAATGGAGCTAGCCAACTCAAATATAGTATTGCAAATCCCTAGCTAAGTTAGATGAGGAGGCTATGTATTACTTAGTATTGTATCCATATTGGGGTTTCAAGTTCTATGGGTTCAAAAGAACACTTGCAAACAATTTGTTTTCCATATGACCTCTCTTTTTCATAGATAAATTTCATTCTTTTAGCCATTATGGATTTGAGAAAAATACATCCTCATAGGCCAATAAAAAGCCTTAACAATGAATTAAACATGAACAACTATTAAATATGGGTAACCAAGCAGCATCAAAACAAACAACTAAATCACCAAGGCTAGTAGTGATAAATAATAAACATTCTAGAATACTTCAAAATTCCATGTAAATAATTTTTTACCTAAAATCACTAGATGGTGAGGCCCACAGCAACAACTGCAAAAGCAATGCAATATAACCAATCAAACTACATCAACAAAACATATGGTCTTGAATGAGGTTTTTGACTCTTTAGATATAAATGTACACCGTGGCAATAGGAAATGTAAGAAATATAAAAACATAATGAAACACAACGTAAGAAATAGAGAACATAATGAAACACACACATACATATCTCTAGACAATCAACACAATTATTTTCCTAGGAAATCCTTATATGGGAGACAAGTAACCCTAAAAAGTAATGATGCTCTAGACTCCTATTTCCCTAGGAAATCCTTATGGGAAAAAAACAACACTAAAATGTAAACATGCTCTACTCTCTCTTTTCTGGTATGGAAAATATGTGAGTACAAAGAAAGAGGTAATATCTCTAGAGTTAGCTAAGACTTTTAGCGTGTAAGGTTGCTATAAAAACTTAACTTCATACATTTTTCTCTCTAACTTCACACTCCTAGTTGTATTTTAAACTATGGAGCAAAATACAATAACATAAAATGGAACTCTTATTCCTCCTAGTGGCCAAGTATTTAACATAGCGTGATAGCCAACTAGGTGTAAGATTTGACTCTGTCAACCATTAACGAAATTTTTTATTTTAGACCTTTTAGAGTCTTGTTAAAATTCCACATGTAGCTAGCTTTCCATGCATGAGTAATGGGGCTAAAATGTCATTCTCTCGTACCATGGTGGTCAACATGATAGGTCAACTTACTAAAGGCATAAATTTTGAATGAACTTCGTTTGATGTTTTTCTTGCACTATTGGATATGTCTTTAAGTGTAGAATAATGGTCAAGATTTTGGCACAAGGGATAATCGTTTAACCCCCAGAAATGTCATTTAATGCCTCAAAATGACTCCAAAAGGTTTTAGACCCCAATTCTCCACCCACCATTAAAATGACCCTACAAGTTGATTCTTTCAATTTTTTCACTCTATAAGCATCAAAATATATGAAAAATAATATAATTATCCAATCTAGATCATTATTTAATAATTTGTTAAAATTATGAGTAAGATATGTACATCATGGAATTTAAATAAATAGTGTTAATTCATTGAACACCCTTGTACATGTTCCTTGTTGATACTTTGAAAGTAATACGTTTTGAAAAATAATTTGTTTATGGATTCTATTTTCCACATTCTCTCAACCATACCAAAAACCTTCTTATAATATTTGAAACCTAAGGTCTTTCCCATACCAAAGTATGTTCTTTTAAAACATGTTTTCTTGGTGATATGGGTGATTTAGAAATGATTGGGAGAGCGAAATTCCTCATTTAATAGATGTACAATATGTTTGGTTCATGCCACTAAGCCAAGAATTTTAAATTCAACTGAGTTTTAATATAACCAACTAAATCCTGCAAAAAAAGAATAAAACAATTTATGTTAGGGTTGTGGATTGAGGCATTGAAACAACACACCATGATATTTCAAATTTAAAAATAATGGTTTGAGTCCTAGGTAGCTTAGAATCCTATTTGTTTTCAAAATAAGGATGCACTCCCATTTGATTCTCATGATTAGGTTGTAATCATGAGGCTCTCTCTCAAGGGTGGACCTTCCAAAAATCTTGTGACGTCTTGTCACAAACAAAACCATAAAACTCAAAAACACATCATGCAAGAAACATAGCTCGCTAACATATCATTTTTCTCCTTCAAAGAAAAAAAATTCACATCATGTGAATATCTCCATGTACTCTTACATATTGGTGTACAAAACCATAAACCAAACACAAGTCGACAAAACATGCCTCTTCAAACAACTGACTCTCAAGTCAAATAATAGCTCATGTACAAATTTCCATATTTGTTGCAATTAAGTGTGTCAACATAACTCTAATTTCAACATCTTGCTTCATGCAACATGCACCATACTTTGAATTTTCAAAGAAATTCATGAAACAAAAAAATACATTCAAGGCCTTAATTAGATAATAAATCTAACCATCTGTTAGCAAACCATTTCAATGGCGCTTGTTTTAGTTGCACTTCATCATCATGTGAATCATCCTGACCCTCATCGATTATGGAATCCTCTTTTCCATTCTTGTCGTTATCTCTTTCCACCTTCTTCAAATGTTGTGGATGAATTGTTGGATACAAAGTCCAACACTTGTCGACAAGGTGACCTTTCTTATGGCAATGAGTAATAAACAATTGTATCTTATTTTCAACATCATTTTCCTTGTCCAATGTGCCTTTGATTTTTTGCCTCATTTATTTAGAAAGTTTCAATGTGCATGGATATCTTCTTCCAACATCTATAAACATTATGGTTATTCAAACCACAAAAGGAACATGTGCAAGTTCTTTTCTATATCTTATGTGAATATTTACCATGTTTATCATAATCAAAAGAAATTTGATTAAAGGCAAATTTATACCTTGAACATTCACCGTTTTCGCCTTCTTGAGGAGGTGAATTTGATGAGGTAGTGGCTCTCCTCTGAATACTAGCAATGAATTCAATGAATAGATAGAGCTTTCAACATCCTCTTCTTTTACATTCTCATTAGTTGCATGTTTATTAACATCTTCTTGCAAAGTGGGTGTCAAACTTTTCCATTCATCATGAACACAAACTTCACAAGCTTGAGGTATTGAAAACGAAATAAAATTCCTTCTTGGAATAGCTTCATGTGCCTCCTTGGATTTGGAGCATTCTCCATCATGTTTTCCATAACCAAGACCCAAATAATTAGGCCCTTCCTCAACATCATTTGGCTCAACTATGCCTTGTACTCAACTGGTTAGTTTTTTTTCTTCCTATATTCTTTATCAACCTCTTGTAGTGATTCTTGAAAGGTGGATAATTAAATCCTTCCTAAAAATTTGAGCTCTAAAATGAGAAGACATACAAGGTCACTTTAAGTCATTCTTCTATCCAATTATAAAAACCAAGAGAATATTTCTACATATTGATTTCTGTCCCATAAACTGTACAATATATGTGGAGTTGCCTCGCCCTAAGCGAGATGTTTAACAAACATAATAATAGAAAAACAATTAGTGACGTCACCAAAAGATGTAGCCTCTTCAAAGTATCATATCCTCTCATCAAGGTCAAGAATCTATTCACCAAAAATGTCCTATGGAAATGATGGTTTAAGAAACAAAACTAGACAAAAACCTTCAGTGAGAACAACAAAATCTAAAACCTCTTCAAATTCTTCAATCTGCTCGTAAAGTTAAATTACATGTCTTGATCAAGTCCAACAACAAAGAAACATTCAGTGACAACACCAAAATCTACAACTTCTTCAACATCTTCTAAACCATCTTCAAAGTCAATATTGTGTGCATCAAATTCCTCAGCAAGGTCATCAAAGGAGTCATCAAAACTACTATTTCAAACAATGCCAAAAATAAGTCGAAAGAATTCAATTTCTCCTCTAAAACCTTCTTCTCTAAGCAAAGCTAGCATGATTTCGTCGAGAAATTCAGTAATTCCATGAGGAAATTCTATCAAAGTTAAAACAAATCCTTTTCATCCATATTTAATGCCTACTTTTTCAGGTGGAACACCTCCAAATTTAAGGACCACAATGACATAAAATATGTAACTTTACCTAATAGGTGTAGACCTAGAATCCCCAACTTTGCGTGACATGTACAATTGAAGATCTTATATGGTAAGGAGTGTGAGAAGAGAGTCATGGTCACTGAGTTGAGCAAGAGAAATAGTTTGGTATGACAACCTTATTTGTTATAGGTCTAGCTAGCAGACTACCAAATTACATGGTAATGGCATTCAAAATGTGAAAATTCCCATTTCACTTGGAAATAAGATGGTGAAGTTGGTATTACACACCCAATTGGACAACCTCGAGGAGAAAACATTTCTGCCACTTTATTTGCTGGCATAACCTAGTAAGTGTTATTCACTAGCATGTATTTTGTAAAGGCCTTGACCTAGTTCCCATTCAACTCCATCCACCAGGTTGTAGAGGATTCCAATCCTAATTTCATGAAAAGTAAGTTGGGGATGATCACATTGACCTGCTTGATGACATGTCTATGAATATTAACTACCTTGAACTATTTTTTTGCGTAGGGAAAGAGACACATTCCCATGTCTGAGCAAGAAAACGTTCTTTGATATTATTAACGCCTCTAGTGTTTACTTCTACAAGTTCTATAGGAAGAGTCTGTAAAGGTCCAGGTAGCCTCTGGATCTCATCTTTTATGAAAGGTGACATATCTAGTAAATGCCCCTACAGTCAATCTCTGGAATGGATCTAAATAGAAGTTCTTCATTTTAATATCCATAAAACACGACAACTTTAAGGTAAACTATGTACATGTGTCATTTCTCCCACAAACTAAAGTGTATAAGTGGTAAATTTTATACCAAGTGTGCTCCCACCATGTAAAGCGCAATTTGGTGAACTTATCATTTTTATAATTTTTTTTTCGATTAGATTTAGTTTCACACATGATCAATTATTGCTTTGAAAGTTGTGTTCTACATAATTTGTGTACACTAAATTACAAATTGATTTTTTGAAATCTATTTTGTGTAAATGTCGACCAATAGATATATATCATGGAGGATGAACGATGAAGATCAGCCGAATCCCATATGGAGGTTCAGGGATCGGGGGATGTTCACGGTATTTAAATATAATCTTAAATATCCATACATGTGTGTACATAAGGAATTGGTTTTTTATTAACTTTGTGAGTTAAATTAGTTGTTAATAAGTTTCATATTTTAATTCTTAGGAGGTAAGAGGAGAAGGGTTTCTACTCCATCCATGGAGCGTGGCCAAAGTTCAACTGGTCGAGGTATGAGTGGTAGCAGGTTGCGGGAAGGGGGTGATATTTATTCCCCCGAAGGCCAATCAACGACTGCTGGTTCTCAAGGGTCATTGTGGGTCTGGTTCTCAGCAGCGTCATTCTGGGTCTGGTTCTCAGCAAGGTCATGTTGGAGAAGATGTTAACCAACAACATCAAGGTTGCCATCAATTTCAATATTTTTTCATTAAATTTGTACAACTTTTTTTACACGTGTTTTTTCTAATATACAAAATTATATATATGTTGATGCAGAGGCCGAAAATGTTCGAGCTAGTGGTCAAAATAGACACAGGGCAGCTCGCTACATTCAAGAAGAAGGCTGTCAACCCAGCACAACTTATCCGGCCGATATTACTGATATACCATGGGAAACCAACATGGCGGAATGCACCTTACAAAGGTGTGAAAGCCTTCATGCAAAATTGCAAAGAGATCTCGTGGCTTTGTCTCTACATGCTGAGAGTCGACAAAGCCTTGAAATAGTTACACATTCATTGGGTGAAATGGTAAATGTGTATAGAAATCTTGGGCCAACGACTGATTCATTTGTAGAACTGATGAGAAAGAGAAAAGAAACAGTGATGGGTCCCGATAAATGGGAGGACATTAAACAAAAATTTACAATAGAAGTGGCCAAGTCAATGTTTAATTATAAGGAAGGGCCAAAAAGAAAAATGTTGAAGGTGCAGTATTTCAAGCACCCAGACATAGCTCATTATTTGTATGATCGACATCTTGCGGCCTTTGGAAGGCTTCCATGCAACAATGAGGTTCCTGTTTATTTTGCACAGATGTTTTATGCAGAATTTTTTTTGGGTATGAAACCCAACTACAATGACCTTCCTTCAAAATTTTTTGGCCCAGGGAAAGGTCGATTATATGACCGTATGGGCGCTAAGCGAGATGTGGAGTTGCCTCGCCCTGAGCCGCCATTGGTGAGTCGAACGTTTCGAGTCGAAACTCTACGATCAGAGATGGATGCAACTTCTCAAATAAGTCAAGAAGTAAGGGATGTTATGATCGACAATGTTCATAGCAGATTGAGTGGAGTCGATCTTTGTTTAAATCGACAAAGAGCACGTGAAAATGCACGTGCCAATTTTGTTTATTGTACAGATGAGGAGATTTACAACATGAATGTTGAATATCTCTGAACATATGCAATAAATTGTCGCAATGGTTTGCAAGAGCTAATTTTTCATGAGGAAGAGGGCACCGGAACGGTATGTGTTAGTGACCTTAGGGTTTGAAATTATTTTTACATATACATGTGTACAATTTGTAATAAATACATGTGTATGTACATGTATACATTTAATTGTATGTGTACATTAATCTAACAAAAATGTATGATTATATGTTAAAACACCATTTGCAGTTCTCAGGCATGATGCATGACGAAAATGTTAATATCACGTTCGGGACCTCTGGTTCAAACGATGCAGATGGGTCTGACCATCATGATATGTTGGCAAATGTTAGTGTTTTTTAAGTGACTCTAAAATAAATAATTTTTGCCACACACGTACATGTATGTATATATATAATTTGATAAAATGTTTTAACAGGTACTGATTCCGTCTGATGTTTTTGGGATGGCGGTACCTTCTTCTTCCTTAGGAGATGTACCTTCTACTTCCTTGGGAGATGAGCCACAAGTATGGACAATTGTTCACAAGTTTAAAATTTATGTTTAAAAGTTATATATATATATATATATTCTACCTCAAAAAGTTCCATTAAAAATTGAGATATATATATATATATATATATTTTGAGTTATTTAAAAAATTTTGAATTTAGGTTCCTATAGAATATTTTTTTAATCCGCGGACTCTATCGACGGAGATAGGAACATCCACATCATTTGAACAAGTTGTCTTTAGTTCCTTTTTTTAATATTATTGAAAATAAGTTTATATATGTACACGTGCATTTTCATTTCAAATTTTTTAATTTATATAAATTATTTATATATTTATATATATTTATATTTAACTGTACATGTATATTGTACAGTTTACCACTGCAGATGTTCCTATGGGAGAACCTGCTCATTAAATGGAGAGGGAACCTTACAAGGCATTGCATGATTTTTTTGTTATATTTTGTTTTTTACATGAAGTTCTAGATATATATATTCTCATTCATTTTTAAAACATCAAATTTTAATGTTCAAGTACATGTGCATTGTGTATGTAGGTTTCCCATTCACAGGATAGGGTGCGGACTGAGACCCTAGTAGGGAAGACGCTAGATCCGTCTCCATTTGATGGACATGAATTACAGTAGATTTGATTTCAAAATTTAGATGGTTTTAAAATTTGTTAAACTTGATACAGTTTGATATTTGTGAGATTTACAATTTTTGGACATATTTTATTAAATTAAAAGTTAAAAGTTTTGGATGGTTTCAATCTACATTTGGCATGTGATATTTAATGTTAAATGTTTTTTTTGGATAGTTGAATTATAATTGGCATGGCATGTGAAGTTTTTAAAACTCAAGTTTTGGATGGTTTCAATCTACATTTTTCATGTGATATTTAATGAACTTTAAATTTTTAATGTTTTAATGTTGCACAATATATAATCAAAAGGTTTTTAAAACTTAAAGTTTTGGATGGTTTCAATCTACAACTTAAATTTTTGGATGGTTTCAATCTACATTTGCACATGTGGTATATAATGTTAAATGTTTCTATTGGATCTAGTTGAACTATAATTGGCATGGCATGTGAAGTAACGATCTATATATAATTTAAAGTTTTTTAAACTCAAGTTTTGAACGGTTTCAATCTACATTTCGCATGTGATGTTTAATGTTTTAATGTTGCACGATATATTATCAAAAGTTTTTAAAATTTTAAAGTTTTGGATGGTTTCAATCTACATTTGGCACATGTGGTATGTAATGTTAAATGTTTCTATTGGATAGTTGTTCACTATAATTGGCATGGCATGTCAAGTAATGTTGCACAAATCCCTTTTGGATGGTTGAAGTACATTTGGAATTTTAAGATTGCTTTTGATCTCTCCATGTAATTTTGTTTGAATGAAAAAATTTCCAATAGGAATAACATAGTTTTTCAATGCAACTAACCATCTATCAATTGAGCTCTAATTGAAAATAGAGTTTAAAGAAGTAGATATATGTACAAATTATCCCTTTAATATTGATTGGAAATATAAGTCTCTAGTACATATATATGTTTGTTGAATTTGGGTCAATGTCGTTAATGCACTCAAATAGGTAGCCTTGTCGATTTATTTACAATGTTGAAACTTTTTACCAAAAAATCCAACTAGTTTTTCATCAATGCACATAGAAAAACTACTTGGAACAATTAGTTGTGCATTCTAGAACATATCTATCCAAGACAAGTAACATTTTTCATCAATGCACATTGAACATATCCGACCATTGGACAAGTAGATTTTGTACTAGATTTTCAATCAGGATTAGAGATGTGGGTCAAATCCCACCAAAAGTCGGAGAAGTGCTTCGAGTCTCTTATCTGAAAGGAATTTTCGTACAAAACTATACTGCAGATGATTTATTTACATTGTGTCCATACTTTTTACCAGAAAATCCAGCTAGTTTTTCATTAATGCACATAGAAAAACTAGTTCCAATTAATTGCATTCTAGAACATATATATTGAGTACGTAAATAATTTTTTATCAATGCACATAGTAAAACTAGAACAATTAATTTCATTCTACAACATATATATATAATAGACCCTTTAAGTTTTTAAAATTTTAAAGTTTTGGATGGTTTCAATCTACATTTGGCACATGTGACCATATATAATGTTAAATGTTTCTATTGGAAAGTTGTTCACTATAATTGGCATGGCATGTCAAGTAATGTTGCACAAGTCCCTTTTGGATGGTTGAAGTACATTTGGAATTTTAAGATTGCTTTTGATCTCTCCATGTAGTTTTGTTTGAATGAAAATATTTCCAATAGGAAGAACATGGCTTTTCAATGCAACTAACCATGTATCAATTGAGCTCTAATTGAAAAAAAAGTTTAAAGAAGTAGATATATGTACAAATTATCCCTTTAATTTTGATTGGAAATATAATTCTAGTACATATATATATATGTTTGTTGAATTTGGGTCAATGTCGTTAATGCACTCAAATAGGTAGCCTTGTCGATTTATTTACATTGTCGAAACTTTTTACCAGAAAATCCAACTAGTTTTTCATCAATGCACATAGAAAAACTAGTTCCAGTTAATTGCATTCTAGAACATATATATATATATATATATATATATCCAATACATATATAAAAATTTTCATCAATGCACATGTATAGAAAAACTACTTTCAGTTGATGCTAGAGCACGTGCTTGTACCAAAAAAATTTGTACATGTGTGAAAATACTTGCACAAATAACATAAGCAGCTCAATTTTTAGCTGAGTACTGGAAGTTCTAAAACATATTTAATCCAAAAAGAATAAATTGTTGGAAAATTCACTCAAAAAAAATTCTAATGGAATTCCATCTTCAATAATCCGTTCATGATCGGATTTTGACATTTTCCATTTCTTAATTTTTGATTTTTTCTTTGATTGAACTTCTATCAACTTTATGCACGCTGCACACACCAAGTGACTATATTGACAACTTATGGAATCAGGTTCATAGTCTTCAAATTAAACAAATTCTCCACTTTGATGAGTTTGTCTGAAAAATTAACCTTTCAGTATAATAGACCCTTTGTCATATTGAAATCAGTGATCATTATAGTTTTGTAATAATTTCATTTTTCGTTCAGTGCAACGCATCAAATAATACTTCACATTTTCATCGTTGTCAATAGGTGCAATTACAGCAAAAACTTCTCCTGCACAATAAAATAAAGTTAACAAACTTATGCATATTTAAATTTATTTCTAGATCTTTAAATCATTAGAAAGTAATTCAAATGTTACCTTCTCTAACAAGATCAGAAACTTGATCACCATCGGATGATATTGTAGTTTCCTCTGATTGCATTTCTTCAAACATTGCAACAGACATTTTGCCCTTTGTATTTAGCTCTGTATATTTCCAATCGTTCACATACATTTTGTTTTCACAAACGTCATTAGATTTTGTGTTTTCTATGCAAACATCACAAAAACAAGAATATTTTCTTTTATCCAATGCAAACACATTTCTGGACGACTTTGTTTGAATTGAATGAAAATTTTGAGTCCCTTTTATTGTTTCAACATCATTTCCAATTGATCTATCTACGTCTCCGATTCCAATATGCCAGAAAAAGCTTTATATGGAAAATTAGAAGAAGAATTTGTAAATATGATATCAAAATACAATCAAAAATAAACATTTCATGATAAATGTACAATGTTTAAAATTAGATTTCCAATATAAATTAAATTGAATGTACCTTCGCACTTCTCTTGATGGGTTTCTCTCATGGCTTAGAGCAACGATGCACCATTGAACAACTTCTTCAGCGTTCACAAGTCGGCTTGCAGAGTGGTTCATTTGATATCTTCGAAGTGTTCGTTTTATGCATGCTCCTGCACCGTCATGTTCTCCTTTTCCATGGCCAGTCTCAAAGAAATTCCAACAATGTTTAATGCGGGTTTTATTATGAAGACAACACAACCAAAAGAATGATCATGCAGATTTGAATTGACCTGCGCATCCGTCTGACCATATCCAATGTTCATTGAATGTTATTCCACGATTTTTCAATGAATCATAATTTTTTCCAAAACAATGTTGTACAAAACATGTATCATGTGTACGATCGTCACTGATATAAAAGTGATATTCTTTGATGATATGTCGATTTTCACTCGTGCTTTCTATATGATCGACATTTTGTTCAGCATGTCTATATAGAATATGGACGAGCATGGTGACTTGGTCAGAATGATAGTATTCACTCTGAATTTCTTTTTGTGGAACAAATGTGTAGTTTTCTGCAAAATCAATCACTGACAAAATGGTCCCTGGTGGAAAAACTTCATGAGATTTTTTGAATTGCAAGTCTTACCATCAAGCTCTATGGGAATGCTTGGTGTATTTGTAAATTTCTGCCTCAAAATTTCTCAAAAAGTCTATTAGAAAATTTTCGTCTTGTTGTAATTCAATTCTTTTAACACTATTTGCACCTTGAATCGATGTATCGATATATTCATATCTCTTCCATTTCACTTTCATGTTGGAAAATGATTGATCATTTATATCAATACGATATTTTTTTTGAAATTTAGTCAAATTTCCACAATCATCGCATTTTTTACCACCAACACATTTCTTTTTGTAAAATAGTTCATCGCTTTCTCTTTCACATAGAATTTGAGATATGAAATCACGGATATTGGAAGGAGGAGGTGAATCTTTCCATAATGTTCTACTGAAATCAAGGAATGTGTCATAATATAACTCAAATTCCACATGATAACAACAACAACAAGTGTCGCGTACGGTGATAGGTTTTACATACCATGGTTTTTGTTGAACAAAAGCACTAAGTGAAACATGAATTTGACGATTCTCTTCTTTGAACTTGTTGAATAACTCTATCTGAGTGATTTCCAAGAAATATTTTTCATGTTCTTCGTACTGATTTCGTGCTATTCTTCTTCACATCACATGCCTTGCAGTTGGCGAAACACGCGAATTGTTCTTCCAATATTCATATATTATTTTTTTAACATTTTATACAAGTCTATCTTTGTATGGTTGTCTACAAATAGCTCTCCAACAAGCGAGTTCATCATTTACATCTATGTGCAGCCGAAATTTCCGATGTTTGTGCAAAGTTTTTCACGAGGTTCCCAGTGCTCGTGCCATAGATGTTACCAAACAATTCTCTTGAGTACTTGATGAAACCATTGCCATTTGTATTCCTCTACGTACAATTGAAACATCTTTCTCTCTAGATCTCTTAATTGACTTTATAGCACTACTCATATTTTTTATCACATCTTCCTTCATTTTTTTTATCTTTGGTTGATTTTCGAATACCCAATAGTGTCATAGCTTCTTTTAATTTCCTTAATGATAGGGGACCTTTCAACATTTGAGCCTGAACTGTCACCCGCTCATTTAAGAAATACTTTTCAAAAATGGAGTGAACACGATATCGTATAACATGGTCAGGTTTTTTATCTCCATATGTGTGAGTGTCAACATTTTCTAACATCTCATTATCGATAGTGATTTCATCTGTACATATCCGAAAAAATAGTACATATTCAATAAATAACTAAATTAATAAATATATCAATAAATATTAGGAAAATTTTAAATATATCAATAGATCATAATATTTACATTTACATACCTGCTTCAATTTCTGCTTGAGGTTGATTTTCTTCTTCAATATTTTGAGGAATATCTATGTCTGTTTACATTAAACAAAATATTTTTCAAACTAGTTCATCAAATAAAAATTAAGCTTCACATTTTACATTAGGAAAATTTTAAATATATCAATAGATCGTAATATTTACATTTACATACCTGCTTCAATTTCTTCTTGAGGTTGATTTTCTTCTTCAATATTTTGAGGAATATCTCTGTCTGTTTACATTAAACAAAATATTTTTCAAACTAGTTCATCAAATAAAAATTAAGCTTCACATTTTATATTAGGAAAATTTTAAATATATATCAATAGATCATAATATTTACATTTACATACCTGTTTCAATTTCTGCTTGAGGTTGATTTTCCTCTTCAATATTTGAGAGGGCTTATAACTTTCTTTTGCGAGATTGTCTCGTCTCTTCTCTACGTTCCTCAGGGTCTCTTTTTCAATCATATTTTCTCGCACAAGTTATTCGATTTCCCATGATAATAGGGTATGAAGTTCAAAAAATTTCCTTCAAAAAATTAGACAATAACTCAATTACAAAAAATATCACAAAAGATTTAATTTAAAAAAATTCAGTGTAAATTTTTTGCAAAAAATACAA
This sequence comes from Pinus albicaulis, assembly GCA_034641835.2. Taxonomy (NCBI): domain Eukaryota; kingdom Viridiplantae; phylum Streptophyta; class Pinopsida; order Pinales; family Pinaceae; genus Pinus; species Pinus albicaulis. The sequence continues at coordinate 964,376,088 of CM076579.1, forward strand.
ACTTCAATCCAAAACACGTACTTCAAAAAATTCGAGAGAAAAATGTCTTATAACTCAAAAGATTTACTTCGATTCAAAACATGTACATACCTCCAAGAAATGTCTTTTGAATGTACGTCCAAGAAATTTTTTACAATTTTTGCCAAAATCATGCCGCCTCTAAGAAATGTCTTCCAAAAAAGTTCTTTAAACCCAAAACAATTCTTTGTAAAATCAATTTGCTTCCAAGAAATGCTCTTAAACCCAAACTTTGAAGAACAATTTTTGAACCCAAACCAAGATCTTTGTAAAATGAGAAGAAGTGTGCGAAATGTGCGAAAATTGTGAATCATTTCGCGGCAATTTATATTGCCGCGAAAATGTGTTTTAGTAGGGGGCTTTGCAAAACTTTCCGGCCGACGGAAAGTTATACAATAGTTCGGCCGAACTTTTAATCAAAAGTGTGGCCGAAATATTAAGACGTTAGATTTAATGGGCTTCTGACGGAAAACATAGTTCGGCAGAACTTAGATTAAAGTTCGGTCGAACTAACGTGTCACCAATTACGCAAAAACCAGGCTCTGAATAGGGTTCTGCAATTTTGGACTGATTAAACTCCATGAAAGGTTGTTAACTAACTGTCGGAACCAAAACAAGCATTTTCAGAATTGAATCTACTTTCAGGAAATATAACTTTTATGGAATTTCATAAACGTTTATTAATTTTAATTATTTTTCTAATAAAATGGGTGCAAACAATTTCTGAGGGTCATTGTGATTCAATGAAATCAAAATTTTGTATCTCCCAAAATACATTGTAAAATAAATTGAAAAAATTATGGGGAATTACATTGGTTCGTCGTCTCTAATGGGTAGCTTTTAGATTTTTAGTTTATAACTTATATGTTAAGAAATTTCTTGCGACACAAAACATATCCAAAATACACAGTTTTTCGTATTGGACCAGTTCAAAAAATTCTAGTAATTATGATATGCATCCATTGGCTTTGTAAATATGATGAAAACAAAGTAGACTCTGTCTAGATTGTTGTAACACATTTTGTTTTTTCAAAAACACAAATTTTCAATGAATACAACATTGCGTCATAACATGACTTTTTATGAATCCTTTGATTGTTAAGAAACGCTAAGTTGACATATCAAATCTGCATAAAAAAATTTCAAAAAATAAGTAATAGAAAGGTAACAAAATTTCTCACAACTTTTATTTTTATCGCAAAATGAAATTATACACAGAAAAATTGTTATAGTTTGCAGAAAGTTGAAGAACCGAAAAAAAATGAAATTTTTTTCTCAAAAAATGGCAAAAAGTGTAACCCAGCTTCACATTTTCACCCGATACCCTTTAGGATGCTCTTGTGCAAGCCATGAAAATATAAGCTATGGCGGGATACCCACAGGAGTTCAGAGGAGGAGAAGCTGTACAAGATCCCTCCATACTAGCAGTACAACATCAAATAGCCAGTTTAACGGAAAAACTGAAATACATTAAACTGGTACGACCTGCAAGGTCCAATGTGTGGTGCACACACTGCTTTATGGAAGGACACATTGCCATAGAATGTCCAAGGTTGCGAGGAGAAAACGTTGGAACTTCGGCAATCGGAACACAGGGGGCCCCACCAGTTAGTGGAGTTGAGCAAATAAATACTCAAGGGCTATACCAACTGCAACCCCATTTCCCAGGGTTCCCCAATCAACAGAATCAAACATCAGTCGAATGCTGCGAAATATGTAAGGGTATTGGTCATCCTCCTCGACTATGTCAAATTCCGCAAAAATACTCTAATGTTCCAAACAATATCTTTTGTGAGTTTTTTGCCTCTACAACGCATAATACATAGCAATGTAGAGTCCTCGATGCATTGACAGAACTATTCGACAAGTCATCTTATAGAGTAAATGAAACTTCAAGGGGGTGAGGAGGAGGAATGAGAGGTAGCAAAACTAGAGGAAGAGGACTAGTAAGGTGTTATAACTATGATCAGGAAGGGCACGTAGCGAGAGAATGTTTGGTACCCAGGAGACCATGGTGCTCTCAATGCAGAGTCAATGCACATGCAACTGAATAATACCCAGAGCTAATTAAGAGATGGGAAGAGAGAGCCAAACAAAGGGGAGCTAACCTGGTTAATGCATAACCAATAATAGCATAATCTTAGCCCATGCAAAGTGTAGCTATAGTAACGCGGAGAGGGAAGAAAACATGAGAGGATGCACGAGACATGGACCCAATAAATATAATCAAACATGCATCTCCAAGGAAAGCTTTCAGCCCAAACCGACAGAAGAAGTATTTTAAAGAAGCACTAGAAAAAAATTCACAAATAGGGAGACATAAGAGTATACAACTTCCACAACAATCCAGCGAAGGAGAGAAGGTAATCCAAACAAGCACACCGATAGAAGAATGGTTTCGATTTTTCCTGAAAATTGTGAACAATGGACCAATGTTAGAACAACTAAAGAAAAATCTAGAAATGGTCGTGCAAGGAGCAGCAGAACCTAGAGAATCAGGTAATTCAACAGAAAATTACATAAGGAGGGTGAAAATAAATAAGAGAAGGACTTGAAAGGAGTTTTGTGTAAACACCCAAGTTGCGGGATTCCAAATCAGAGATACAATGCTTGATCTTAGATCAGATGTCGACATTATACCCTGTAAGACGTGGGAAACATTGGAAAAACAAAAGCTGACATACTCACCAATACAACTCAGAATTGAAAATCAATACTGTATTGTACCGATAGGAAGGCTGGAAGAAGTCAAATTTGATGTTGCGGGAGTAAAGACCTAAACAGACTTTGAGGTAATAGACATCATGGGTGACAAGGATCACTATCCTGCTTTGCTGGGGATAGATTGGGCCTTTGAAAATTATGTCGTGATTGATTTAAAGAAGGAATTAATGATATTCAAAGATGGTGAGGTTAGAGTAGTTCAGCCATTGGACCCCGATACACAGAGACTGTTGACAACAGAGAAGACGCACAACTTCTAGATCAACTCTACCAGATGACAACAAGTAGGATAGAAGATTACATCAATCCTACAGTAGGAGGGACCGTAAGTTGGAGAAGCGTTTAGAGTTCCGACTTAGGGTCAGCAATGGCATGGGATGATTGGTAGCAGGGAGGATATGAAAGCAATACCAGAAGATGCGCCAACATTCGGGGAGTCAACTTGATTGGTACATAGGTAATAAAATATCCAACTCTTTCAAATATGCATGTTGTGAATATATTCATTACCAAAGTCGAAGAAAAGTACCAGTAGAACATAGAGTCCTTCTCACGGATGTATCACTACAATCCACGTCAGCACGGTGGTAGGCCAACCATCGTAATGCTCTTTCACAATGGGAAGATATTTCCAGAGAAATAAGAACGAGATTCCATGCGGATTCAGGACCACAATTCAAAGAGAAGTACCAAGGGAATTCTGACCCCCTAGCACATCTAAGTAGTTGTGAGTATAAGTGGAGGAAAGAAGGATAGATAGAATCTTTATGGGTGCACAACTTTATACATTCACCGCACACCATTCCATAGGCTTGGTACCTGACATAAGAGAAGAAGAGAGGAACTAGTACCTGGGAAACAGTTTCAGAAAAATTTACGCAATATTTTTCTTTCAAGGGAGCTATAGAAAAAGTTACATATACCCTTCAAGTAATTAAAAAAATATTGTTCTTTCCAGAGCTTCAGGAGGATGAAGAGATATCTTTATCAAAGAAGAAAGTCAAAGAATCAGTAGCATGTAAAAGGATAGATTGGGAGATAGATGATGATGATTTAGAGAATCTTCAACATCTATACTTTGAAGAGAAGGAGGGAGAACAAGAAATACAAGAAGAACCAACTACAAAAGGACTGCACATGTTACCTTTGAAGACAAAGAAGCAGAATATTGGAAGCACAGAGAAGCCCAAGATTGCATCTATCGGAGATTATTGGGATACAGAGATAACAAAGGAAATCTTTGACATGCTACAGGAGTATGAAGACTTGTTCCCATATTCAGTGGTAGAGCTTAAAGGGATCAAAGGAGATCTGGGGGAGATGCGCATAGTCTTAAAACGAGATGTGAGGCGAGTAAAACATAGGCCTTACTGCCTGAATCCTAGAGTAAAAGAAAAGGTTAAAGCAGAGATAGACAAAATGCTAAAGGTAAGCTTGATTTTTCCAATTGAGGAAGAAGAAGGGGTCAGCCCAATTGTGATACAAAGTAAAAAGGAGAAATAAAAAATTAGGGTATGTGTGGACTACAGAAGTGTCAATAACGCATGCATTCATGATCTGTTTCCAACTCCATTTAGCGACGAGGTTCTCGACAATGTAGTGGGAAACGAATCATACTCATTCACAGATGGCTTCTCAAGATATCATCAAGTAAGAAGAAGAAGACAAAAGGAAAACTACCTTATCAAGAGAATGGGGATCATTTGCCTACCATGTCATGGCTTTTGGACTAAATAAACCACCAGCTGTGTTTTCACGGATAGTAATAGAAACATTCAGAGACTATATCCATAAGTTCCTAGAAGTATACATGGATGATTGGATGGTATATATTCTACTGAAGAACCTTGCAAATCTACTCAGAATAATGTTTGATAGGTGAAAACAGCTTCAAAAGTCTCTCAATCTCAAGAAGTGCATATTTGCAGTACCCTTTGGAACACTTTTGGGACATGTTGTTTGCAAGAAAGGTGTATGTGTGGACCCAAAAAAGGTGGTAGTCATTGTAAACATGGAAGCACCAGAGACTTTAAAACAGTTTAAGTCACTACTGGGGCACACAGGATACTACAGGAGGTTCATCCGCAACTACGCAAAAATCACAACACCACTAGAAAAACTGTTGTGGAAGTCAGAAAAATTTATATGGAACGATGAATGCACTAAAGCACTAGACACATTTAAAGAGAAACTAGAAAGTGCACCCATTTTGGCCCATCCCAATTGGGATAAGCAATTTCATGTCCATATTGATGCCTCAAGCATTACTTTGGGAGTGGTGCTAGCTCAGTGAGGAGAAACCTCCATAGATCATCTAGTGTACTTCGCAAGCAGGAAGTTGTCAATGGCTGAAAGGAATTATACAACAATAGAAAGAGAGGCTCTTGCTATGGTATACCCTTTAAAGAAATTTCATCACCACTTATTGGGAGGCACATTCAAGTTCTTCATAGATCACTTAGCATTGAAATATCTGGTAAACAAACTTGTACTTGAAGGAAGAATCTATAGATGGCTCTTGCTATTCCAGGAGTTCACTTTTGAAGTAATAGTAAAACTAGGAAGGCTAAACGTTGGTCCTGACCACTTATCAAGATTGGAGAATGGGGAAAATGGGGGATCCCTTGATGACCAACTGTCGGATGTTGATCTCTTCAGAGTAGAAGCCATCACAGATTATCTAGAAAAGATAGCGACATACTTGACCACAGGGCAATGCCCAGTAGAATACACAGCAACCCAAAAAATACATCTAGTAGATAAAGCGGCCGAATATCAACTCATTGCAGGGCAGTTATAAAAAATGGGATTGGATCATATATTGCGAAGATGTGTCCTGGATCATTAAAGAGAAGACATCTTGTGGGAGTGTCAAAACAGATTTGTGGGAGGCCATGTCAGCATAAAACCCACCGCAAGGAAAATACTACATGCAGGGTTATGGTGGCCCACAGTGCACAAAGATAGAAAATCATATGTGAAAAAATGTGATATCTACCAAAGAACAGGACGACCATCAAACCGTGATGAGTTACCACTGCAACCTGTGAGGGTTATGCAGGCATTTGAGAAATGGGTCGTCGACTTCATAGGACCAATGGCACCAATAACACGACACTCACAGGCAAGATATATATTCATCGCAACTGACTATCTCATAATATGGATAGAGGCGACACCTGTGATCCAAGTGGATATCAGTGGCCACCCACCTATTCCATTTGGACTTGCACCATCAATTCTTGCAACTTTTCACATTCAACACAAATTACTATTTTTAGCAGGTTTTCGGGTCCTACACTCCCAGAGCCGTTTTGGGGCCTTAATGATCTATGTGGATATTGGTGGCCACCCACCTATTCCATTTGAACCCCCACCATCAGTTCTTTCATTTTTTAAGTTGCAGCACAACTTACTATTTTTAGCAGTTTTTCGGGAACTGAACTTCTGGAGCCATTTTGAGGCCCTGAAAAACATTTTTTGGGAAAACCGGGGGCAACATGGGCCCATGGACTGATTTTTATCACAAATTTTTTTTTACTCCTCAGATAGATATTTCTAACGAGGTATGATACGCATCAAACATATATCGTATGAGGAAGTTACATCTTCGGGAAGTTGAAACACCAATTCACCCAAACGGGGCCCATAGTTTTGGCGCTTCATCTCCTAGGGTTAGGTTTTTGGATGTTTAGAGTTCTCCATTATTTCTCAATAATAAATAGGCCCTCGAGCCTCATTGTAACATAGTTCAAAGGTTTGTAGCCACCACATCTCTTCTTAGAGATACGCTACCAGCACCATAGCTATTTTTATTTCCATTATGTTTGTAAGCATATTTTAGTGATTTGATTTAAATAAAATAAATTATTTTTTCCACTGCATATCTGTGTTTATGTCTATTTCTGTATTTTATTGTGTTCCTGCATAAATCCAGATCAACTTGGAAGGGACTGTACAATAGACACAACAGCCAAATTTATTTTCGAGAAAATCATTAGTAGATTCGGTTGTCCCAGGAGCCTAACAAGTGATCAAGGCACGCATTTCATTAATGCTACAGTTAAATCACTGCTGGACAACTTTATGATACAACACCATAAAAGTAGCCTGTACTACCCTCAGGCGAAAGGAACCGTTGAGGCATTCAACAAAATCTTGGAAAAAGGTCTAACAAAGATATTAAACGCTAACAATGATGACGGGGATGAAAGGATACCAGCCACGTTGTGGGCATACAGGACAACCACAAAGAGACTGCATAATCATAATCCAGCCAAGCATAATACCAGCCAAGTTTATCATACCAAGCATCTTATTTGATTCAAAAACACACATGACAGAGGAAGACTCCATCTCTGCACCCCTCCATGAACAACATGAGCTTGAAGAAGATATATTTCTGGCAGATTTCCATTAATCAGTACAGAAAGAGAGACAAAAATGTTGGCATGATTGTCACATCAATCATAAAACATTCACTATTTGCGGAAAAGTACTGCTCTATGACAAAAAATTCCAGAAGTTCCCAGGGAAACTTAGAATGCACTGTATGGGACCATATTATGTCATAGAGATAAGAGACTCAGGCGCGGTCAGACTGGTGCAACTAGATGGAGAAATATTTCAATGATGGGTGAATGGCTTACGCCTGAAAACCTATCATGAGTAAGCACCACAATTTTTTTTTTAATAACTCTCACAACCGAGAGCAGTCAGTAGAGTAGAGTAGCATAGATATAATCAATAAATCTCTCGCAACCGAGATGAGACATAGAATAATTATATTTTAATATTTTCAGCCCATTAGAGTAGGAATCCTTAATAATAAGCATGCACAGTCGCTCAAAAACAACATGTAATATTCCCAACTAGCCATGATCTAGTTGGAATATCAGTTTTTTCTTTTGCTTCTTTGTTTTCTGAATAAGAGGTTATGGAGACCCATAAATCTCCTTAATAGGAATAAAATCACTGCTAATGTGAAAGGAGGACATCTTAGCGGCTTAATAAAGCACCCTTATGTGTGAAAAGGGGCTGAAACACATAGACTAGGTCAACTTTGACCAAATCAACAACATTGTCATGGAGGAGTGGAATTCATTATGGGACAACGCAGTTTTGGGTGGAGACTCCATGCATGGAAGTAGTTCCTTTAATGAGTGGGGCCAATGGTGAGGAAGCTCAGCACTTATATAAGGAAGAGGATGGCAGCCATAGTTCATTGATGTTTATGTTTTGATATTTAATTTATGGTCTATTTAGACTTGTTTCTCTCTTCAGCTGTTTAGCTAAGATTGCAGTGTTGCTTAGCACAGGGTGTTCCCAAGTGAGAATCCCACCTCTTCCTTGAGTGAACTCAAAGGAAGGGTATTTGCACTAAATTCCACAATCAAGCATTAGGACAAAGCTTCAGTCTTTTGGTACAATGTAGTTTCTATTGATAGATGTGCTAAGTTGCAGGTTGCAGTAGTGGAGAATATATTCGGGTGATTTCTAATCTGTTTTTCAGTGAAGGGAGGTTTCTTTCCATTGGGAGGCTAGTGAGGAAGGCCCTTTAGCCTTATTGCAACATTTGGCATCAAGCCACTTGATCATTTTCCCCTACAGCTTAGTTTCTATCTTGGATTGCGTTATTTTAGGGAGGAGTTGCAGGGGTGGTTTCAGTGCACCATTTGGAGAGGAGGTTTTCTAGTGAAGGGATCTACCTTTCATCTTGAAGATCCATTGGAGCATGCTACATTATTTGGAATATCAGATCAGCCACATATTTCCAGTTTTATTGTTGCTGTGAATATTTAGCCCTAGGGCTTTGATTCATATCTTGTATATTGGTGTATTTCTGAAAACCCTCTTGGGTTTCTTGTTGGAGGTTGTATAGAGCCTAGATATTCATTGTATACTATATGTGAGGCATATATTAGCCATTTATATTTTGTGTATTGATTTGCTGTGGTAGTGCTTCTATTACTACACTGTAGCAGTGTCTCCGGCATTTTGATGTAGTAGCAACACCTCATTCTTGAGGGATTTCTCTATTGGTGGCTGTTATGAAACTAGCTCCAAAAATAGAAGAAAAGAGAGATCAACACCTTAGAAATCAGCCACTTCGTGGGGGAAACCTCCAATACATTACATAAATGAACAATTCTTGGATGATACAAATGACCAAAACCTCCTTCTATATAAAGGATTCTATGGGGCCACAATATAATCCTAGCCGACCTAACAATAATAATGTAAGGGCACAATAATAACAATATTGGGGTTACAGGGGTTCAAAAATAACAATAATGGGGCTACACTAATAAAAATAAGGGACTAAAATAGTAATATAGGGACCTAACATGCCCCTCTCCTTCAAAAAACTGTTGTCCTCAACGCTTGAGTAGATCTGGGTGCTTCTGTATAAAATTCTCATCCTCCCATGTAGAATCTTTAGTGGGTAAGTTCTTCCACTTGATGAGATAGTCTGAAATTGATCGATTTTGTAGCTGTCAAGTTCTTGTTTCTGTGACCGCTTCAAGTTCCAATATGATTTTTCCTTCCTCATCAATTTTTGGCAATATTGTTTGAACTGTAATATTTTCACCTATAACCTTCTTTAAGCATGAAACATGGAAAACTAGATGCACTCATGAAGAAGCAGGAAGCTCCAATTTGTATGCCATAGTACCAATATTTTGCAACGCCTTGTAAGGACCATAGTACTTTGGAGATAATTTATTATCCTTATTTTCTTTCTTGAGGGATATTTGTTTGAATGGTTGTAGCCATAAAAATACCCAGTCTCCTACATCAAAACTTCTCTCGATGCTATGTTGATCTACCTGTTGTTTCATTCGATTTTGTGCCAAATTTGGGTAATCATTTAAGAGTTGGAGAACTTCTTGTTAATGCTCGATGTGATCTTCCACTACTTGAACCTTAGAATTTTCTCTTAAAGATGATGTGATGGACGGTGGTTGATATCCATAAAGTGCCATAAATGGGGTCATTTTTGTTGCAGCATGGAAGGAAGTGTTATACCACCATTCAGCGAGAGGTAACCACTTGACCCATTGTGTTTGTTTATCAGATACAAAACAACGAATATATCCTTCCAAACATTTATTCACTATCTCAGTTTTACCATTGGATTGAGGATGATAAGATGAGCTATGAGCCAATTGAGTACCCAAACAAGAAAATAACTCCATCCAAAAATTTCCAGTAAAAATTGGATCTCTGTCGCTCACAATAATCTTTGGGTTTCCATGTATGTTTTGAATTGTGTCCATAAATTTAGTAGCCATTGTACTTGCTTTAAATGAATGAGATAATTCAAAAAAGTGTGCATAGTTGGTAAGTCTATCAACTACCACCATGATGACACTCTTTCCTTCGGACTTAGGTAAACCTGTGATAAAATCCATTGAAATATCCACACAACGTTGACTTGGAATGGATAAAGGTTTTAGAAGTCCCGAGGTCTTAATTGTCTCAACTTTATTCTGCTGGCAAACCAAACATTTCGCCACAAACTTTTGAATATCAGATTTAAGGCCATCCCAAAAAAATTATTTCTTCACCCTGTGGTAAGTTTTTAAAAATCCTGAGTGTCCTCCTAAAGGAGAAGTGTGCAATTCCAAAAGAATCTTTTGTTTTAGTTAGGAATTCTTACAAAGATATAAGCGATCTTTGTACCATAAGGAATCATTTTTCCAACTAAATGTATCAGATGTACTAGGATCTTGCTGCAACTTTTGGATGAGTGTCCATACATCTTTGTCCTTCTTCCATTCATCTCTTACTTTAGTTATCCAATCTTGTTGGATAATAGAAATGGCACAAAGCAATGCTTCCACCTCTTCATCCTTTCTTGAGAGTGCATCTGCAACAACATTAAGCTTTCCTTTTTTGTAGATTATTTCAAAGTCATAACCCAACATCTTTGTGACCCATTTTTGCCGCTCTTCTGAAGATAGTCTTTGTTCCAAAAAGTGTTTAAGACTATCATGATCAGTTTTTACCTTGAAGTGTCTTCCCATTAGGTAAGTTTGACATTTCTTTAGTGCATGCAGTATTGCTAACATTTCCTTCTCATAAATAGGTTTCTGTAAATACTTTCCTTTGATTGGACGACTTTCAAAAGAAATGGGTCTTCCTTCCTGCATTAAAACAACACCAATTCCATTTCTCGAGGCATCACATTCCACAATAAAGGTTTTTGTGAAGTCTGGCGTAGCTAAGACCGGTGCTAGGCACATTGCCTCTTTAAGATGTTCAAAGGCCTTAGTTGCTTCAGGAGTCCATGAAAATGCATCTTTTTTCAATAATGTTGTTAGAGGTGCTGCTATTCTCCCATAATTCTTAACAAACTTGCGATAATACCCTGTTAACCCGAGAAATCCTCGCAACTTCTTTATGGTTGTGGGGACTTTCCATTCCTTAATGGCTTTAATTTTGTTAGGTCTACCTTAACACCCTCGTGAGATACAATATGACCCAGATATTCCACCTCTTGTACTCCAAAGAAACATTTGGATGTTTTTGCATATAATTGTTTCTCCTGCAATAGTTTGAGCACCCTGTCAACATGTTCAACAAGATCCTTCCAAGACCTGCTGTAGATTAGTATATCATCAAAAAATACTAGCACAAATTTTCTAAGGAAGGGTTTGAAAATGGAATTCATCAACCCTTGAAATGTAGAATATGCATTGGTAAGGCCAAAAGGCATGACCAAAAATTCATAATGACCCTCATGAGTTCGAAATGTTGTTTTTGGAATATCTTCAGTCTTCATTCTAATTTGATGATATCCTGAACGAAGATCCAACTTGGTAAAATAAATTGCTCCATGTAATTCATCCAATAATTCATCAATCACAGAATGGGAAATTAATCTTTAATGGTGAGCTTATTGAGCTCCCTATAATCCGGACACATGCGCCATGATCCATCCTTCTTGTGTACCAATACTACAGGAGCAGAGAAAGAACTTTGACTAGGTTGAATTATACCCGCCTCTAACATTTCTGCAATCATATGTTCAATTTCGCTCTTTTGGACATAAGGATGTCTATAAGGCCTAATGTTTGGAGGAACACTTCTTGGAATCAAATGAATAGCATGATCATGATCACGAATAGGTGGGAGTCCTTTGGGAGTTTCAAACACCTTTGAATGATTGTCCAAGACTTGTTGGAGATCTGCAGAAATAGATGATTTTGATGTCGGAACTTCTAGTGAGCATAATTGTGCAATTACGCCTCGTTGTTCTTTCTTTAGAAGCTTTGTCATGACATTAGAGCTTATTATCCTTCCTGGCTTCCCTTCAATACCCCGTAATTTGACTTCCTTTCCTTTTGAAAAAAATTTCAAGAAAATTTCTTGAAAATTAAAAGCTACCGTCCCCAAAGATTGTAACCATTGTACTCCTAGTACAACATCAGCACCTCCCATAGGAATGGAAAGAATTGGACTATTCAATACATATTCCTCCATGGTTAGCTTGATATTATGGCATTTTCCAGAGAAATTTATAGTTCCTCCATTTGCAACCATCACTTGACATTCTGGTGTTGGGTATAGGAAACAATTCAATTCCTTGGCTACCTTACAATGAATAAAATTATGGGTACTACCTGAATCAATCAACACTATTACCTTTTTCTTCTTGATATGTCCTTCTATATTAAGAGTTTGAGGAGTGGTAATTCCTGCCAATGCATTACACGATATGGTCAGACTCATTTCTTCCTCTTCTAGGGTTGGTTCCTAGTGTATATCCTCTTCTTTTTGGTTCCTTGTTCATTTTATTCTTCCTCTTCACAATATGTGTAAAATAATTTCTTCTCAAAGACACTCCTTATGACCTCGTAGGTTGTGGAAGTCTAGGAGTAGCAACACTTCCATCTTTATATATGTGAGTGGTAGACTTGCTTGTCGCCATAATTTTACATTCATTTTTTATTGCCTGCCTGAATGCCTTTTCCAATGAATCAAGTTCCCAAACACGAACTTCATGTTGGATGTTATCCTTTAAATTCCCTATGAAGACATCAATATTGTGCTCCTTTGGAATATCAGTTACCCATATATTCAATTTTTTGAAGTCCTCAATGTGCTCCACCACTGAACCCTTTTGTTTGAGACTTATCAATTTGCTAAAGAAGGTGTTGATTTTTGAATCCTCATAATGTGCTATCATTTCCTTTGTAAAAATTGACCAAGTGACAATTTTTTTATAGGAGCAAAGCCATCAATACCATACAAATGTATTTTGTTCTAAATTTAAAGTTGCAATGCGTACCTTTTGTGTGTTTTGCACATTATTGAGATCCAAATATTGATCCATCTGTAGTATCCATGTTACGGGATCCTTGCCATCAAACTTCCTCATATCCATATTTGGAATATGGTGGTTCTTCCATCCAACATTAAATTTTATGAAACCACGATTAACATTTATTTTGTTCTCATCATGAGTTTCCTCTACTATCTTTTCGCCATTAGGAAACATTTATTGTATCAACTTTGCCAAACCTTCGATGTCTACTTTTATATCATTCTTCATGTTTTCCATTTTTTCATCGATCTTAGCTTCCATGTCATCCATCTTAGCTTCCATGTCAACTTCCATGCCATCCATCTTAGCTTCCACACCTTTCTTCAAACCATCCATCTTAGTTTCCATGCCTTTCTTCAAAACTTTCATTTCATTTTTTGTTGCTCTTTGCGATAGGTGCACTTGCTCTTGTAATTTTGATATCTCATGTTGCATTTCTTCGTTTTCATGATTCATAGTAGAGCCTTCTGAAGGATTATTGGGTGTTGAATTCTATTTTAGGGGGAATTTTAGAACCCAATAATGATATATGTTCTTCAATATGCCCTTGAAATAAATTCAAAATAATTTTTTCAAACGAGACTTATGTAATTCAAAACAAATACACACCTTTTTCTTGCTTTTGAGGAGCTCTATATTTAAACTGAATTATCTCTATGATTTTGGATCTTTAATATCTGAAATTGGGCCTTATAGTAGCCCTATGAATCTTCTTTCAAGTTCCAAAGGTCTAACCTTATTTGGATTCTCAGGCAAAAGTTATGCCAAATCTCTCACAATGACCTAATTATGGACTGGTTTATTAGAGCGAACTTGTACGGCCTGCCACTTTCACTGTTTCCTCCTTTGGATCTTAAATTGATACAGAGAAAAATAAAATATGTTTTCTTACAGCCACTTTTTACAGAATTTGAATCCAATTCTCAGAGAGAGAGTTATGAGGATTTTACCAATGTCACCTCTTTGAGATGAAATTTGGGATCCTGAAAAATTCCTAACTTCCACAGACCCTATCTCCAAAGATATTGTGAATCAAGCTCTGAAATTTTTCCACGATGTTCCTCAGGATTGCAGCTTCGCTCTGTAGGAATTTTAGCTTATGAAACCTCGTAGAAAAAAAATTTATAGCGAAAATTCCACGACGACCTGTTTAGGTTAAATTCAGGAGCCTGCAAAAATCCTTAACTTTCATAGATCATATGTCCGAAAATATTGTGAACCAAGATCTGAAATTTTTCCACGACATTCCTTAGGATTTTTGCTTCACTTTGTAAACATTTCAGCTTCTGAACCTTCGTAGAAAAAAAGTTATAGCGAGAATTCCACGATGACCTATTTGGAGCAACAAAACCAAAGAATCCAAAGCTCTGATACCAAATGTTATGAAACTAGCTCCAAAAATAGAAGAAAAGAGAGATCAACGCCTTAGAAATCAGCCACTTTGAGGGGGAAACCTCCAATACATTACATAAATGAACAATTCTTGGATGATACAAATGACCAAAACCTCCTTATATAGATAGGATTCCATGGGGCCATAATATAATCCTAGATGACCTAACAATAACAATGTAAGGGCACAATAATAACAATATTTGGGTTACAGGGGTACAACAATAACAATAAGGGGACTACACTAATAATAATAAGGGACTAAACTAGTAATATAGGGACCTAACAGAGGCTTGTTATATATTGTTTTATGGTTTTTGGCCCATTATATTACACATGTTTTTTGTTGTTATAATGAATAAAGAGGCTCCATATTGGTCTCATACTTTGATGTGATGTTATACACTGCTACTTCAAACATTTTTCACTATATTCCTGCTTTTCCCATTTTGGAATATTACAGTGGTATCAGAGCGTAATCTTGGCTTAGCCTGTGCATCTTAAGCCAATATGTCATCAAAAGAAGGAGATCCTCTCATAGATAGAGAGAAGAGGTATCTCAGAAGAAGACACCGGAAGTATGATTATACAGATGATAAGGAAGACAAGGGTAAAACCCCTTTATCGGGAGGAGATGAGGTGAAGGAGTATCAAAATCTTCTTCTTCGAACTATGCAAGACATTGCTAGAGAAATAAAGGAGATGATGATGGATAGACATAATGAATCCCCTAAAGGGTTTCTACATGGTGAAGGCTCCAGCATTTCTCATCACTGGAGTGATCAACTGTAATATTCCCAATTAGCAATGGCTAATTGGAATATTCGACTTTGGTCAATTTTGCTTTAAGTAGTTAGCTTATGAATAAACATGAGTAAAGGGACCACAACTCACTCTAAAATAAGACGCATGTGGTAATTAAAGGGGCCTAATTGGGCACGCAGAAAAGGGGGTATTACCATGGTATCGTGGGTGGAGGCAGCCGTAGGTTTCGGGAGTGGCCAATGCTATATAAAGAAGATAGTTTCCTCATTTTGTGATCATGGAAAATTTATGTATTTTGAATCTGGTCATTGCGACTATTGAGCACACTAGTTGTTTAGCCTATCTGCAGTGTTGTTTAGTGCATTGAGTGTCTCTTTTCGGAGATCTCACCCTCAGCCCCAGGGGATTTCGAGTGCCTGCTCAGGTGAGTTAGTCCCGTCAGTGTCTTTGCAGGAAGATCAATCCGCTGTATTTGAGAAGGAGGCGTGCGTTTATTAACTGTGCAACACCTGTGGAGGAGCAGCGCGTTTATTAACTACGTAGAAGGACGCAGTCCGTATTTGGGAGGTCTCGGTTGCATTCTGGAAGGATCGTGGACAGGAGATTGAGCGCAGGAATAGCAGCGCGTCTATTGGGGGAATTTCAGGATCAGTAGGTGATCATATTATCGCAGATCCCAGACAGTGTTGGCATGACCAATTGGAGGGAAGCATAGATCCGTAAGGAGGAATCTTGGGACAGCCGTTTTCAGCAGCTGGAACGTAGATCTGATACACAGCCATTCTATGCAGCGTTTTGAGAGCATATTTTGACTTGCCTTGTGAAAGTTTAAGTGCTATCGATTTGATCACCTATTGTACTCTATATTTAACGGATTAATAAAATGGCTCAGCATTCCCTTGGTATTTCTTGAGTATCTGTTCATGCTTTAGATACACATTATTGTATGTCTGCATTTCTGTTATTAGTTCCTTTGCATTTTGATTTCTGTACCACTTGTCGTGTTTTCTCCCACACTCTTAGACAGAGTCTGGAAAGGGCCAGATAGCCTCCAGATCTCATCCTCTTTTCAGAGGTGAAATATCTGGT
This sequence comes from Pinus albicaulis, assembly GCA_034641835.2. NCBI lineage: Eukaryota > Viridiplantae > Streptophyta > Pinopsida > Pinales > Pinaceae > Pinus > Pinus albicaulis. Next base: position 964,392,409 of record CM076579.1, read on the forward strand.
AAACGCCCTCCTAGTCCATCTCTGTTTAGAGTTTGTTGTGTTTTAGAAATATCCCTAAAAAGGAATATTACATCAACCAATGAAGCAACAACAAGTTTCCCAATGCTCTACAATGCCTACATTCTTAGCAGTGGGAAATGGAGGGTTTAAAGAAAAAGAAACTCTTGAAGACTATTTCATGGAGTATGAGTCTCAATCTCAGTTGAAAGATCACTTGAGTTTTCAAGTATTTTTTTCAGATCAAGGACAATAGGAGACCCAAGAATCACAATAGAGGTGGAGGATTCATACAGAATAATTATCTACACTGAACTATAGCTAGATTTTTCCTACCCAAATTTGATGGGTTATCTAAATGCACTGCCAAATCATGGGTAGAGAAGATACACATCTACTTCTAGCTGAACCAAGTACCGGATATGGAGGCCATCAAGATAGCAACGCTGCACCTTGAGGGTGAGGCACATGATTAGTGGTTTCATGGCTTGTCTACATTGGGTCATGCAAATGTGACTGCATATTCAGAGTTCATAAGGAGGTTGGTGGAGATGTTTGATCGAAGAGATCCAGAGGCACCTTTCATGGGGCTAGTAAAGCTCAAATAACCAGGTAATCCAAAAACTTATATTTCTGAATTTCTAAAACTTTTTGCTATGGTTCCTGATTTATCTGCAGCAAGAAGGGTCTTATGTTTATTGATGGGCTAGTAGAACCTCTTCATGGGTTGGTTAAATCTACCAAACCCACTACCCTTCAAGATTCCATTGAGAGGGATAGAGATCTACAAGATTCCTTGCCAAAAACAAAGGAAAAATTTCAGTAGAAGCCCACTTTTCCATCCAAGGGAAAAGATGAGAAGGCTCATTTTTCAAAAGAGAGCCAAAACAAAGTACCTCTTAGTGATGATGTCCGAAGAGATTTGAGGAGAAGGAAGCTTTGCTTCACATGCCAAGAATCATGGGCACCCGGACATAGATGTGCAACAGGGAAGGAACACTATATAGAGGTATCTTCAGATGATGAGGAAGAAGAAGAAGACCTGGAAGGACGTCACAATGCTGGAATAATAGGAGATGATCCATCGCCACCAAAAGGTGAGAAGGGAGCATTTTCTCCAATTGGAGGGACTCTTGCATCATTGAGAGTAGTACCAAAATACCATAACACTTCCACACAAAAAATAGGGTTGGATTTGAGTAGTGGAAGCAAGGACCTAATAGTCCCATCTATTATGCATATGACTTTGGTCCGTGAGACATCACTATTTTGTGGAAAATCACCTGGGAGGCCACCTGATCAGGAGTTAATGAGGAATGTCTCACAATAAGTTGGACCACTAATAGATCCAGGAGAAGTGGGAGCATTGGGAGGTCATGGTTCATCGCTGAGAGTCTTGGGTAGACTCAAGGAGGAGGGATACATTCTCCCAACATCATCATTGCCCACTCTCACACCATATCTTGCACTGAGAGAGGATGCTACAAGGATGGAGGATGGCACTATCATGGTGCAAGGAGACTATTCCTTGACTTTGGAGGCTCAGAAGATGTTCTCACTTGGGGAGAAATATTTCACACATGGTAGAGGATGGCTGCCACTCATACATGCCTTGGCCAAACTTAGGAATTTTTGGATAGGTGATAGCTTCCCTTGGAAGAATAACCTCTGAAAGCTTCAACCTTTACTTGAGCATGAGCAACTACAGGAGGAGAAACAGAGGAAGGATAGCATCATCTGAGTATGTGACTTTGGCATGGGAGATGTCAAAGAAGAGGAAAGACACATGATAGATGTTTTATATGATATATCATCAATGCTATCACTTTGGAGGGTAGATTCTTATTGGAAATCCCAGTTGTTGGTGGATTATTCTAAGAATATTTTTACTTCCATGATACTTGATGACCAACTACAAAAGGAGGGATATTCAGTCAGAGATGAAGTCATCTACTATCATGGTAGGATCTTCTTATCTAAAGCATACAAGCTCAAGGAGAAGTTTCTACATGTAGCACATGAGGATTTTCTCTTCAGCCACACTTATTCCATGAGGTCATACCACACTATCATGGAGGGGTTTACTTGGGAAGGCTTTGGAGAGGAGATATATTATCATTTGAGGAGATGCATGGACCATGTGGAGATGGAGGAGACACATAACTCTTTGATGGAGTTATCACAACCACCTCTTTCCTCTTGGTGAATGAGAGGGGATCTATCTATGGACCACTCCATTTGTATGAGCAAGGTTTATGGTAAGGGTCATGTTTATGTGCATAATGATTTACTTGATTATTATTTTCATTCCTTTACCATATATGTGTAGGCCATTGCTCTAAGAAGGAGCATTCTTCCTTACAAAATTCATGGCCAACTTGGGGCCATAAACATTGTTGAGCATGGCCACTCCCTAGGAGGATATAGGGAGATGATATATCATTCAGGGTGCACTCCAAATCCACCAAAAACTTGTCACCTTCTTAAATCATATGAGAATACTATGACAGCAATTAAATGGAGGGGAAACCACTTACCACATCACGATATGATGTAGCGAGGAGATATATTGCATTGGTTCCACATGTGGGACTATGACCCACCTCAAATTTTTCATATGGTTGTTTATATGTACTTGATTTTGATCCCATACATTGATGATGTTATCATTCTTATCATGGGAATGAATGGAGGAAGGATGGGAGGATTGCACATGCCCTTTGGGAGAGAGATTCTCCATGTTTCTTATGATACATGTTTCAGGGAGAACATTGGGAAAATCATGATTGCTACATTGGATATTTTGCTTCCTTGTGGGATGATTCATTTACATCTCATGAGAACTTGTGAGGAGCATTTCATGGAGGGATGGATTGTGAGAAACTTAGCTTATGAGGAGAGCTTATCACAGGGAGGTGTCACCAATGGAGGAGGAGAAGAGTTTCATCACTCTCCTTTTCAGTTGCTTAAGGAAAAGCAACATTTGGGAGGGGAGGACTGTAATATTCCCAATTATCCATGAGCTAGTTGGAATATTAATTTTTTCTTTTGCTTCTTTTTTTGTTGAATAAGAGGGTATGGAGACCCATAAATCTCCTTAATAGGAATAAAATCATTGCTAATGTGAAAGGAGGACATATTATAAGCTTAATAAAGCACCCTCATTTGTGAAAAGGGGCTGAAACACATAGGCTAGGTCAACTTTGACCAAATCAACATCGCTGTCATGGAGGAGTGGCATTCATTATGGGACAACGCAGTTTTGGGTGGAGACTCCATGCATGGAAGTAGTTCCTTTAATGAGTGGGGCCAAGGGTGAGGAATATCACCACTTATATAAGGAAGAGGATGGTAGCCATAGTTCATTGATGTTTATGTTTTGATATTTGATTTATGGTCTATTTAGACTTGTTTCTCTCTTCAATTGTTTAGATAAGATTGCAGTGTTGTTTAGCATAGTGTGTTCCTGAGCGGGAATCCCACCTCTTCCTTGAGTGACCTCAAAGGAAGGGTATTTTCACTACATTCCACAATCAGAAATCAGGCCAAAGCTTTAGTCTTGTGGTACAACGAAGTTTCTGTTGAGAGATGTGCTGAGCTGCAGGTTGCAACAATGGAGAATATATCTAGGTGATTTCTGATATGTTTTTCATTGGAGGAAGGTTTCTTTCCATTGGGAGGCTAGTGAGGAAGGCCTTGAGCCTTATATTAGCATTTGGCATCAGGCCACTAGATCATATGCCCCTACAGTGCAATTTCTGTCTTGGACTACGTTATTTTAGGGAGGAGTTGCTGGGGTGATTTCAGTGCACCATTTGGAGAGGAGATTTTATAGTCAAGGGATCGACCTTTCATCTAGAGGATCCATTAGAGGAGGCTACATTCTTTGGCATATCATATCAGCTACATATTTCCAGTTTTATTGTTACTGTGAATCTTCGGCCCTAGGGCTTTGATTCATATCTTGTATATTGGTGTATTTTTGAAAACCCTCTTGAGTTTCTTGTTGGAGTTTGTATAGAGCCTAGATCTTCATTGTATACTATCTGTGAGGCATATATCAGCCATTTATCTTTTTTGTATTCATTTTTTGTAGCAGTGCTTCTATGACTGTGCTGCAGCAGTGTCTCTGGCATTTTGATTTAGTAGAATCACCTCATTCTTGAGGGATTTATCTATTGGAGGCTTGTTATATCTTGTTTTATGGTTTGTGACCCATTATATTAAACATATTTTCTGCTGTTATAATGAATAAAGAGACTCCATATTGGTCTCATACTTTTATGTGATGTTATACACTGCTATTTCAAGCATTTTGCACTATATTCCTGCTTTTCCCATTTGGGAATATTACACAACCATCTTCCATGTTGCGATGTGGAGACCACATCAAAACCAATTTTGGTCGGGGGGAAGATTCTACAGTGTCAGATAGCCTAAGCGTCTCAAATATCATTCACTCATAATTACCCATCATACCATTTTCATTCCGTACGATCACCCGAATTTGAAAAACAACTGTTGTAATTAGTAACCCCCATACCGTAATAAATTTTCCATATTAAGCCATAATTATCACCCATCATGTCTACCTGGCTCCCGAAGCTAGCATCATCACTGTCAGAATACACCTCACCCCGGTAACTAATCACACGATTATAGCCGCGGGAAAGACAACAAAAATTAATTAGTTATGGGGTCATATCAACATCATTCGTGCCAGTAACATTACTTAACTCACATGAAGGAAAAAAGCTCCAGAATGCCGTAAAATTCCGAGTTATCAAAAAAATAAAAATCTATAACGACAAGCCTGATTTCAGTAGTAGAAGTTCAAATCAACCAATCATCCGCAGAAGTTTGAACAAGTAGACCAGTAGCAGAAATTCACAACAATATACCAGCAACAAAAATTCAAGTATACATCAGAAGGAAGAAAATGACAAAGATAGCAACCTCAGTCGTCGAGCCCGATCTCAATGAAAGAATTCAAAGGATGGAGTCTTTGATAGGAAAATATGATAATGCCTTATTGATAGATACAGACTTCACAGACTCGTACCAGTTCCCAGCCATGAAAAGGAAGGTGTACATTGAAAATTATGCAACAAAGAGAGGAGTTGAAGCAACAAGGATGAACCCAGATTTCAGAGGCATTCAGAGGTCAACTATCCTGCACCTCAGGAGCCTCCTAGTATTTGGGACGACAGGAGCAGCAATGCAATGCAGAAATTTCTTGATGAGAAGAATTCAAAATGGATCATTATGGCTTGGGAAGGAGATCCCAATTCATGCAAAGGACATACACAGACTTACAGGATTATGAGTGGAAAGAAACAATGTCTCAATGGCCTTCCAAAATGTGTCCAAGAGAGCTAAAAATACAGGGGATTGTGCTTAATACAAAAAGTATGAAATAATAAGAGGAGGAAAGGGAGAAAAAATCAACCTCATAAAAAACCTAACGGTAAAATTTTCCTGCTATTTGATAGCTAGGAAACAATGAGGAACTACACTAAAGGGCAATGCACCCTAGACGCAATCTCAGTCGCAGAGCACTATTCAAGGAGGATAACTGAACTTGTGCACATTCTTTCTAAATGATTTGTTTGAGGCTTGTGAAGACAAATATACGTGAGCCACAGAATTCATCTATGGTTATCTGATTATGGCCTTCGCAATGTGGAAGTGGAGTCACCCAGGGATAAGATAGCTCATGTAAATTACTCACGACCAACCAATGGCCCTAAGGTCCATGCCATGGAGATTATCAGGGGACCCAAGTACTAAAGAAGTCAATGAGGAAGCTTTTACAGTATGGTACAGACAGATGGTCGATGTGGTTGGGAGCCAACAAAGGGTTCCAAGGAGCATATTAGATATATACTCTCCACAGATATGGTTTGGGGTGACCCACAACAGAACCTATATTCAGCCAAGTTGCATAGATGAAAAAAATTTCTTAAGAAGCCATTGAAGTTCCAAATAGAGGAAGAGGCCTTCCACACAGAGGTTTCTTCATGTCCAGGAGCAGTGATGGAGATCAAGAGCGGAATACCACATTACTTGTTTGAGGCAATGCTACCAAGAGCACTCCCGGGGAGACACCGGAAGAAGCAGTGCAGAGGATCTCAAAACTGCAACTACGGCCTCTATTGGACTAGCTCGACACATAGGTAAAAGGCTTCAATAAGGTAATAGAAACTATTACAATCACATCTACTGTGTTTCCAAATTTTTCTCAGTTTTAGACATTGAATTCTGCATCCCCATCCACAACCAACCCCATCATTACTGCTCTACCATCCACCAAATTCAATTACCCTTTGTTGACCACAGTCACTCCAATCCGCAAGACCAAGGCCACTAAGCCTCTAGTACCTGCACCTAAAGGAAGGAAAGCACGAACCACGACACCTAAACAAGTGTTTGATCTCACTGGAGAAGACCAGCCCCAGCCTATGGTGATATGCATACTAATTTAAGAAGAACCAGAGCTTGCCACGTAAACCACCTTTGCACTACCTGTATTCGATCTATCATCAGTCTTGAACATCCAAACATCATCACCACTCCATACACACAATTCGTCACCGCTCACCTCATTCCCGTTCGAGGACCACCCCACCCACACTCTGTTTACCTCTGCAACCATTTCAGATCCGATACCACCAAGGACCATAAAAAATGCTAATATCGAGGCCGAATTTAACTCGGGTATGGTTGGAGTACCCGAGGTTGAACAACCACGGTTGGATAGGACACATTTCTAGAGTTATTAATCGAGGAAGGGTCCTTTATTTCTGATACAATTCCCACCCCATAAGAGCTAAACCCTTTCCAACAATCCCATCTAGTATTGCAACATTTCATACCATATACTAGTCTTCACGTCCCTGAAACCCAGCCACCACAACAGAGTCAGCCAACGTCCCAACAGGGACATTATGAAAGATCAATCGCCAACGAGAAACCGCTTAGGGAGAGATAGCCGACCCATGAGATGTCGAGCACTGAGAACCTACAGAGTTGGGGAGCTAGCCAACTATTCAGTTTCATCCGGATGACAACACAACAAGCAGAAGGTCTTCATAATTACCTCCAATAGAGATTCGAGCAGCAACAAAATCAAGTGATTACGCTTACTGATGAGCGAAATAAACTCCGAGGTGAGAAGGATAGCCTATAGAAGTAGTTGGAGCAAGTAACAAAGTTATTTAAGGACCTATGGCCGACCGTCATTGCCCAGGACAACAAAAAACCAGAAGATATTTCGACATGCTCAATGGTCGAAAGATACATTCGAGTAAATATGGCATCCATGAGCCTGAGTAGAGAAAACCAAGAACTGAAGGAGGTGCTTGCATCCATGCCAACATTTCTAGATCCCTCCACATTATATGCCGAGAAAATAGTAGAGAGGTAGAGACAAATGCACGGCACTAAGGAAACCCTTGTCACTATGGTCAAGGAAGCATACAACCTACTGGAGAAGCTACGTGAATGCTCAAATTCCTTGGCAATGAAAGCACAACAAGTTTCAGAGCAACTCTAGAAAATTTTCCTTGAGATCAGAGGAGCCAAAGATCCGGTCAGTGGAACAAAACTATATGACCAAGCAGATGCACTTGAAACCAAACTTCAGGCAATTGAATAACACTCAGCTTCAACAAAGTAACTTCTCAGGGACCTAAGTCAACCTGTGAAGAAAAAGGCTGAGGAAATACATCAATTGGAAGCTGAAGCATAACCAAAGATACAGGAAGTGTTCAGGAAACTGACGCAGGTGGCGAATGCGACTGAGGCCGAAAACTTCGTCACTGAAATAGAGCCTATGCTTAAAAATTGGAAACAAGCAATAACTAAGTTTACAGAAATTAGAACATCAACATTGAGCAAGGTTCCCGAGTTGGGGCCTTTGTTGGAATAGGGCAAAGAAACATGAGAAACTAGGCCAGCACCGGAAGCCAACGGACCACCAGAAGCCGCAACAGCAAGGAAATATTGACTCAGGATGAGTCAATAGCATGTGGTCGGGGCCTTTTGGGTCCTTTTTTTGGGATAGAATAGTTTTGGAGTTACGGAGAGCCAGAGGACAGGTGGCGAAACGTAACCAAGGTATGCAGGGAGCTGTCACGGTTGCGGAAAGCCAAAAGATAGGTGGCAGGGTATAGGTAGAGAATAACGCAAATGGCAGAGATGGGAGACAAGAATAAACAATAGAACTCTCGATGATAAAGAAGAAGCGGAAGGTAGTGGAGTGCAAGGGAGCATAAAAGCACAAAAGACCCAAGGACTGATAGTGTTAGTCGGCGAAAAAAAATAGGCAGGAAGTCAGTCAGTTTGTTAGTTAGTCAGTCCGACGAGAGGCCGATAGGAAGCAGAGCCTCAAGAGAGCTCTGTGTGAAGTCTTTTGTACTGAACTAAATTTTAATAGACTCTGCAGAGTACACTTATTTTTTTTTATCTAGTTAATGAAATCAGCTTGTTTTTGTGTTGTATATCATGATTTGGTTGATATTTACTTAGTTATGGTGAATGTATTCCTAATTTAAATTTTAATTCAGCGCTCTAAACATGTCTCGATGAATGATATCTACTTCTTAGAGTTGAGATATGTAAGTGGCTTCTAAATGCTCATGGCTATTGTTTATGTTTGTAATATTTCCTCAACATCAATGATCTAGCCTTTAATCTTATTAAGGTCATGACACGCATCAGGTGAGATGCCCTACTCCCTTGAGTAGGATGAAAATGTCAGCGTTGTTCTAGACTATTGCGGAAACCTTGTTGGCCTCAAAATTGAACCTGGGTCTTGCATAAAGGCCTCCTTTTTCACTAACAATACCATTTCATATGATCGATCTTTGAAGATGGATAGTTGAATATAGAAAATATACACAGTAGTTTGAATCCTACAAACATTTTAATCAGCCAGTGAAAGGATAAATTGAGTTCTTTCTCAGTTTTAGTTAGTATTCAAGCATAATGTTGAAGATATGAAACTCACCAAGTCCAAATTTCACGCATATTCAAGTAGGTGTAGTAGTAGTGAAGTTACTATAATCGGTTTCCCAATGGGAGATTATTGGTTGTGGCTCCTAATTATACTCATGATTGAGAGGTCTTATTTTAGTCAAGTTTGGATTCTAGTTCCTAATGGAGGGGTGGGGGATATGCGAGAGATTTTCCCCCAAATTTTTTTGCCAGGAGTTCTAGGGGGGTAATGATAATCCTTTGGATCCCCCCACACCCCTTGGTGGTGGTTTAGGGGCAACACCCTTGAAGAGTATTTTTTGGAAAAAAAAATATTTGTAAAATATCATAATTTCATAGTCAATTTGGAGCATTCATATTTGGGTCACATATCTAATGGTAGAAGTTATGATAAGGTTTTTCCCCTGGAAGGAAACCTCTTTTTATGAGTTAATTGTATTATGGATGTGTATTATTAAAAAAATGGTATAACTAAGAGATAATACTATGAGAGAGTGAATATGAGATTGCAATGGATTTATTGTAGATTATATCCCTTAATTTTGATGGATGGAATAAATGAAAGGATTGGTTTTTTCTCCATGGTTGTAATACAAATCAGAGAACCACACATATTGGTGCCTCTCTTGTATTGTGTTATTTTGTGTTTTATTTCTACATTCATTTTTATTTTTAATTTTCCATGGTATTATTCTAAATAGAGTGAATATACTACATTCCTAAGCTTAGGTGAACATAAATACTACTTGTATCCTATAAATTTTACCTTAAAACTTTTTTATCTTTACAATTTACAATTTAAGAATCGATTTTCATGTACTTGGACATATGGTTAAAAATTTTAGTTATGTAACCTATAGAAATTTAAAATTTTGGGAATTCATAAATTTCAATTTTTTTCTTAAATATTTCCTAAATTATAACCCTATGAATTTTCATCCTTAAGGCTATAATGAAATATGATATAACTAAAAAGAATAGTAGGCAAAATTTTACCACTTAAAAACACCAATCAATAAGGCAATCCAAGAGAAAAAATACCAAATATGTAACAACAAGTTTCATCCCTCTATAACAATATTTTCAAGCATAACCTAGATCTAAAAATCACTTAGAATACAAAAAAAACCACAAAAATAAATTTTCTCTATATTCTTTAAGATTATTGTTAAAACCATTAACAATTTTATCCTTAACTTAAGTCAAATGAACAAGATATACACATGTTGGGATTACAAAACCATGGAGAAATAGATAGTCAAAAATCAAATATGCAATAAGATAATTTTTGATAGTTTGGAAACTTCACACACACACACACACACACACACACATTATATAGAAATATTAAGTTATGTACATACTATAATATATTTCCATGTATAGTACATCGTATAGCCATCTAAAACTCTAGCTAGGGAAAACAAAGAAAATCATAGCTCCACTAAATGTTCTCCACAAGCTAGCATCAACACTACCAAGCCTCCTTGATAATATATCTCCTCTTCTTCTCCACCTAAACAAGTACATCCTAGGGTTTAATCACAAAATCATTCCTCTAATATCTTCAAGGGTCATAACCTTAACCCTAGTATTCAAGATGCTATAAAATCTCTAATATGGAACCTCCAAGGAAAGACATATAAAGTAGAATGATGAAGCACAAAAAGAGGGAGAAAGACACACACACTTTCTCCTTCCATCTCTAATAGAATATGATCAATACATAACTAAATATTTAGATTATCATATCCAATATATTCTTAGAGCGTATTTTCTCACAATAATTTTCCAATAACGACATCTTCCCCCTTCCTCATAATAACTACTACGGTCTTGGCATGAACTATAATGCCTTCCTCTAAGAAGTAGGGAAAATTGTATGGATGGAAATTTATATTGAACTGTGGAAACCTTAACAAATATTACTAGTCCCTAATATGCAAATTGTAAAATGTTCAGCTTTGTAAAATTATTCAAATTTATAATTATTTTATATGGTATTTATAAAATTTGGATATTTTAAAGGTAAAATGTTTTATCCTATGAAATTTGAGTGAATTATTTAAGAAAAAATGGAAATTGGTGAATCTTTTTTTCGAAAAGGCATGGAAAATTATCCCATTTGTGAAATTTGTCACCTAAAATTTTCCCTACCAAGAAGTCAATTACAAAGAAAAAAAATTAATATATATATATGTGTGTGTGTGTGTGTGTGTGTGTGTGTGTGTGTGTGAGGAAATGGGTGCGAACAAAACCTGTGTTGGCCTAAACCTTGACAACAAACCTATAAAACCATAAGCGGACTCACATATATGAAGCACTAAAATCAAAGAGTACACGTGCCAGCCTCCAAATTGATGTCATACATAATCAAGGCTTCGATGTAAGGGAAATCCATGAGACATGTCCAAAGATCCTATAACAAGCCTTCAAGGACTCTAATTCTCCTCCCAAGCCATGTGCTACATTGGATCTACTTCCTTTGCATGAATACTATTACAGGTTAGGCTTCCCCAAGTCGATTCCATGCCTCCATGTAAACATTTAAGCTAATCCTTGTTGTCTATATATTGGTTTGCTCCTCTATAATGTCAAATATTTCTCCTCCAACATGTGGAATCCTCTCAAGCAAGCAATAAATCTACATGTGACCAACATGAATAATGTTGGAAGTTGTTTGAAGATATCCAAAGATCTAGGGAAGAATGTTAAGAATCTAACAAAGATCAAGAAACCACTGAGTAAACCACCTCTAATGTGCAATTACACAATGTACCATACAAGGGGTAATCATACACCATGTATCCAAATAATCATGAAGTATATGTAAACACAATGTAAAAACTTTTGGAGTAACCCTAAAAGATAACACAAAAAATTCTATAAACAATACAATCCACATTTTTAACCATGCATATTTAAAATGATAAAATACCAATAATTATAGTCAACTTTGAAAGGGAAACCTCCTTTTACAATGAATACAATGTATAAGACAAGATTTTATGATCACAAGGCTAGGTATCGTTAGTGTGTGGGAGGGGTGAGACAAAGGGTATAATTATAAAGAAATTGTACAATGAAAGGTTATAGCTAACATAAAAATATAAGAATATAAATGTAATAACTCAATATATATGTTTTAATAAGGGTTTTTAGGGTTAACACGAGTTTATATTTAGGTTTTACCCCTATAAAGTTGATCATTGTAAACTAATTCTTAATAAATAGAAAATACACAATAGGAAACATACAAGTTTACATAGAGGTTTTATCATGGAAATCAAAACCCAGTAAAATAATAAGTGTTTTTCTCCATTAGATTTTATACATGGTATTACAATGAAATATACATATTGTAGCCTATGAAGTGCTAATCCAATTGTAGTTCCAAAACAAAAACTATAAAACCATGGTAAAAACCACCATGTGCCACAAAACCACTTTTATCAAAATCATGGGCCAAATATCTGCTAAAAATGGACTAAAATCACCAGCCCCCAATTTATTTTTTCTCATGGCCCCCTACATACCCTCGACTACGGGGGCTGATTAGCCCCCCTAAGACCCCCCCTTTGTTCATGATGCATATAAATCATTCAAAGAATATGAAAAATGCTGAAAATTATCCCACTTGTTGTTTTCTTTGTGTGCAGGGGAAGCAAGAGTTCACATTAAACAATTCAAGGAAGTGGTGCCCATTGTTTCTCTACACCAAGAGAAATTTTCAAAGCTCACTGATTTTGTTAATGCTTTTGCAATATTTTTTAAAGTTTCTACCTTTTCTAGAAACAACTTCTTGTGAGTCAATCATATCCCTCATAAAGTGATACTAAACATTAATATCCTTTTTCTTTGAATTATAAGCAGGGTTCTTCACCCAGAAAATTGCACTTTGGTTGTCACAACCTATCCTTGTATCTTTTTGTACCAGCCCTACACCTGAATACAATATTTGTAACCAAAATAATTCCTTTCATGCATGAGCTATTGATCCAGGTGGATATAGGTGGCCACCCACCTATTCCACCTAGACCCCATTTAGTTTCATCTATTTCCTTAATTATAGCAGTATTTACTAATTTTACTAGTTTTTCGAGTCCTGAATTTAAGTAGATTTTTTGACCCCCTAAACAAAAAAATTTTGAGGTATGCAACAAAACCATAAGTGCTTGTGATAAAGATTATATTAATCATAGATATATTTGCAATGAGGTATCAAATGCACCAAACATAGATCATATGACCAAGTTACGACCCCGGGAAGTGGGCTTCCCAACTAACCCCAATGGGGCCCACAAACTCTTGGAGTTACATATCCTGTGGTTAGGGTTTTGGTTGTTTAGGGGTTTCCCTTGTTGTTCAATAATAAAAAATTCCTTTAGCCTCATTGTAAAAAAATTTGGAGGCACGTAGCCTCCACATCCCTCCTCAAAGATAGGTTACCATCGCCCGAGCTAACTTATTTCGATTCTATTTGTAATCATATTTCGATTCTTTGATATTAATGAAATGAAGATTTATTTTTGCTGCAACTTTGTGTTTATGTTTATATATGTTTTGTCTTGCATTCCTACATAAGTCTGGATCACCAGTATCATAGTGGTATTCTCTTTCTATTTTTTTCTTTGCATGTCCCCAACAAGGTAAGGGTATAAGGAGTTATGGCTCAAACTGGTTGAACCTTTACAAGACCAGCCTTGCAAACCCCAATGGCCTCCCATGGTGGAAGACATGAAATATGAGGGAGCAGGAGATCCTTTCAAAATATTGTTGAAGGAATCCCTCGAGTGAAAGTGGAAAATGATGATGGATAACTTTACCCAGATCCTTTGACGGATACCCACAAGCTATGCGTCTTCATCTAGTTGCCACTCTAGAGGAACCACTCCCTTTAAGGTATAATCCAAATTTTACATTCCCATATTTGAAGGCTAGATATATGCAAATTTCATAGATAGATGGTTACATTTTTGGAAGGATATTTTTCGGTTCATGACTTTTCCAATTGGGAAAATGTTACTTTTGTACTCTTAAAAGGCATCCCTAATGTCAAGGACTGGTGGGAAACCTACTGTGGACAGAGGTATGAGAGAGAAACCTCAGATTTTTCAGCCGCATCCACTTGAAATTCTTTCCGAGACACCATAAAGGAACAATATTACCCCGTCGGGAGCTATGAGGACAAGTACATACAATGGATGACATTGCAGAAGAAAAGAGATAAAGATTCAGAAAAACATTTGGTGCTTAAGTACTGAAGTTGCTTGGACATCTCCTTTCTTGGTTCAACAATTTAAGCAGAAGAAGGTTCGATACTTTTGATCTGAAAATTAGAAGCAAGGGAAAGGCACCCCAAAACTGCAGAACAAAGGACCAATCTAAGGCAGGGTGACCTAGGACAACCAACTAGAGATGCAAGCAAAGAACAACACCGCAAACAAAAATAAGGACATAGGGAAATGATGTGATTTCCATAAGAGCCCCACTCACAACACAAGTGAGTGTCTAGCCAAGTAGTCATTGGTGGCTGAGTTGAAGGATTTCAAATCAGATGCATGTTCCGACTCTGAATCAAAACCTAAAAGGGGGAATGACAAAGGGAAATAGATTATTGATGAAAATCCTAGTGCCACCGTTGCCACCACCAAAATATAGAATATTGAGCCTGAAGATACAGAGGAGGGGGGGCGAATATTCCACTAACATATGTGGTTGAAGGGTTCTTTGTTGCACTTCATTTTCGATAGTGGAAGCCAAAATAACTTCATATCAATAGAGGTCATGAAGCAGTTGGGCCTACTAACCACACCACACTTACAGCCATACACCATCGAGGGGCTTCACCAGGGACAATATCTCCATGTTAGTCAGCAATGTCGCCTTCCCTACAACATCAAGACCTTCACAGATGAGGTACTATGTGATGTTTCTCCTCTTGAATTTTTTGATGTATTATTAGGCCAACCATACTTGTGGAAGTGTCATGTTGTGTATGATTCTAGGTTTCATACTATTATTATTTATTTGGGCAATAATTTATACAAGATACTAGATGTAACACTGCCTACCGCCATCTCTTTTATCTCTGTGAAGCAATGTAGTAAGATCATTTCCTAGACTGATAAATTTGTATTCCTTATGATTCACCCTCAAGGAAAGGAGAATATTGTGGCCACATCTGAAACCTCCAGACAAGGCTCCTTTGCATGACAACAATATATGGAAAAGGTCGTGGATGAATACTGGGACTTCTTCACCTCACCCATAGGGGTACCCCTACACTGCCAAGTCAAACACTCCATCAATATTACTCTAGGCATGCTGCTACCCAATGGACAAATCTATCGATGCACTGTTATGGAGAATGATGAAATTAAGAGGAAGATTTAGGATTTTTTTGAAGAAAGGTCACATCAAGCAAATTTTATCACCCCGTAGGAACCCAATCATGTTGGTCCAGAATAAAGACAACACCTTGAGATTTTGTATTGACTATCGATCGTTGAATAAGATCATTGTTTGGAATAGGTATCCAATCCCATAGATTATCAGGTGTCAATCGAACTCTCTGATGTGTGTAAGACTTCCTTAAAATCCAAGGAGGGCCTCTTCAAATGGTTTTTCATGCTTTTCTGGTTGACAAATTCCCCCGCAACCTTCATGTGCCTGATGGATGACATCTTGTGACCCTTCACCAACTCATTCATGGTAGTTTATTTGGACAATATCCTGATCTTCATCCAAATTTGGGAAGATCACCTACACCATATTTGGCAGGTTCTCCAAACCCTGTGACAACACAAGTTGTGTGTCTATTTGGAGAAATGCACTTTTGGTATGACCCAGGTTCAATATCTGGGATCAACATTGATGACCTAACCAAGATACAAGTCATTTGAGATTGTCCAGCCTCAAGCACTCTAACAAGGCTACGTAGATTTTTGGAACTTTCCAATTTATACTGTAGGTTCTTGTTGGATTTCTCTCACATCACTTATCCTTTGATTCAAGTCACGAAGGGCGGAGTGAAATAAAATTTATTCTATTCTAAATCCCAATAGAATAAATTTTCCAAGTTTAAGCATCATCTCTACTTTGTACCATTTC
The DNA here is from genome assembly GCA_034641835.2 of Pinus albicaulis. Lineage (NCBI taxonomy): Eukaryota > Viridiplantae > Streptophyta > Pinopsida > Pinales > Pinaceae > Pinus > Pinus albicaulis. The sequence continues at coordinate 964,408,516 of CM076579.1, forward strand.
TCACATTACTAGACCTACAACAACCATTTGAGATTGAGACAAATGCCTCTGGCAATGCTATCGAGGGAGTAGGGGCATTCGGTGGCATATTGCATTGAGACACTTTCAGACATAGTCTAAATGTATCCCACCTATGAAAAATAGATGTATTCCACTGTGCATGCATTCCGACAATGGAATAATTACATTTTGGAGAAGGAAACAATCATCTGTATAGAGTATCAACCCCCGTAGTTCATACTGACACAAGGAAAGTTGCATAATGATCGCCATCAGAAACGGTCCACATGTCTGAAAAAATTTGATTTGAAAATCAATTAAAATAAGGGAAGCACTAATAATGTTTCAGAGTGCATCATCCGACCACCGTTTATGGTTCTAACCACTGTACTCGACTCTTGTGGACACGAGACTTCGGGGTGGTCGCATATTTACAAGATTAATCCAAAACTCGACAACACATACCAGATGCTCCTGGAAGGAAATAAAGTTCCAAATTTTCACCTATAGGGCACATTGTTATTCCATATAGAACACCTATGTATTCCTTTAAGCGAGCAAGCCAAGATGATTTGGGAGGTGCAGTACAATTGGGTTGTTGGAAATTTCAAAGTAGATAAAATAGTGGCAGTGCTACATAAGTATTTTTTTTGGTTGAACCTTTGATAGTATGTTGGGAAGTACATCAGATCTTGCACTGCCCACATCATTTCCAAATCAACAATCAAGAAGCAAGGCCTATATACTCCTCTACCTACTCCTAATCGGCCTTGGGAATCCATCTCCATGGATTAGATGTTGGGCCTTGCTTCTACCAAGCATGGAAACGAATGTGTTTTCATGGTCATCGTCATATTATCTAAGATGGAAATTATGACGACCTATAAGAATATTATCACAACAGAAGCCACTCCTAAGTTCTTTTTTGAACAAGTGTGGGTACACTTTAGGATCCCACAGTTTGTTATCTCAAATTGGGGTAGCAAGTTCATGAGTATATTTTGGTCAAGCCTTTGGTTGATTTTGGATACCAAGATCACTAAGTACACGCCTCCTTCCACCCCCAAACTGATGGCCAAATAGATGTCATCAAGAGGATGATTGTGCACATTTTGCACATATACAACTCGAAGAATCCATGCACATGGGATAAAATCCTCCCTTATTTCCAAAAAAACTACAATATATCTCTCCATAGCTCAACTGGAACAACCCATTTCAGGTGGGGTTGGGATTCCAGCCACTATGTCCCATTGATGTGACCATACCATTTGCAGCTACTCAGGAATATTCGGCGTATGTTCAGTCTGAAGATGACAGGGCTAACAACTTCATTGAGCACATTCAACACATCCTCCAGTAGGTCTATGACATATTAGATAGAGCCAATTCCAAGTACAAGCAACACCATGACCAACATCGGGTGCCACACAAGTTCTAGGTGGGCGACAAAGTTTGGTTACATTTGCAGAAGGAGCTCCTCATTGGGCCCCACAACAAGCTTCGCCTGATCTAGTATGGTTCATACACAATCACTAAGGCTATAGGGCACAGTGCCTTCTAGCTCATCATTCCACTATTCCTTGGCTTGCACCCAGTATCCAATGTGGACCGATTGCAACCATAATTTCCCCCATTTTTGAACACATCTGACTTTTTTGAGCAGTTGACACCAACAATATCAACCCAAGCTCCATCAAACATACCATAATTGATAGGATCATGGACACATATATCAATAACACTTGCAGGGACTAGGTTCAACAGAAATTTCCTCACTTCATGGAGGCTCTACACGCAATGGGTACCATTGCTTCCTAAGGGGCAAGGACTAATCTAGGTGTATACTAGTGTCCACCCACCCATTCCACTTGTTAGCACTGAAAATTTTCAAATATTTTCAAAGTCTGGCGATCGTTATCCAAGAAATAAATCTGCCTTTTCAGTTCGGTTGTAAGATGAAAGTGTCACTGTCAAGGTGTAGTGGTGAGAAAATTTCATTTCTACCTTCATTCATTTCATTTTCCCTCTTTTACCTTTCATTTAAAAAAAAAAACCCAAAGTCCAGCGTTTCATTTCTTTCAAAACCCCTTTTTAACTATTAAAATTCAATGTTTATGGTTAAAAAGTAGCTCCGCACACCCACTAACAACCATATCATATTATACCCTTTTTACCTTACCTTTTATCACATATTCAAACCTTATACATGTAACCATTGCCGAATATTACAAACTTTCTGATATGCGATATTGTTGGTACCCATCATTTCTTTTTGATCCATTTCATAACATTCAAAATAATTTAGAAAAATCCTTTATATTATGATTCAGATGAATTTTACCATATTCATTGATTTAACAAAGTTTTCACTTATCCGCTTTTAAAAGCCGTTTAATGCACCCCACCTACCTTTTCACATCACATTTTCACAAATTTCACTTATTGCATTCACTTCCGCTTATTCATTTCCCCAATTACAATATTGAGTGGGACCTTTCCCTGCCACGTCACCCTTTCCCCATCACACATCACAAGCTCTAGAGGATAGGAAATCAGGATCATGTTATAAACGTCAAAGAGGGATGTGCGATATTGGTGGGACCCAATTGCATATCACAATTCGCAATCTCAGGAGGATCACAATTCGCAATCTTGGGAGGATAGGCACTCAAGAATCCATTATAAACATTGAAATGCGATTGCGATTTCCACTGGAAGTTACACCTTCTGATCTTCCCCGCCCTTTGATCCATGGTTCTCATGACTTTTCGGCCCCCCTTCTCCATTCTGATTTTAACACTATGGGGGGAGGGAGTTGGGGGTTCCGAAAAGGTGTTTTCTCCTTCGCTTCTCCTACTACATGTCCTCCTCTCCGCATTTCACACCCCCCTCAGTCCAAACCTCATTTTCGTGTCATCACCCCCATCGCAAATCAAATTCCCTCTCGCTTGTGTCTTATGCTTAAACATTTCCGACCTCGATCTGCGATTGCAATATATGTATAAAATGTTTTCTCCTCCCACTCATTATTTATTTAAAAATCTCTCCCACTAATAAAATGAAATGCTTCTATATCTTTAAATCTGCCTCCATAACCTATTTAACCTCCATATTTCCCGCTCCTCTTTTATTTCTCTTGCTAGCCCACAATTCAACGTGTCTCCTCCTCATATCTTTCACATGCTCGGTCCTTTTTTTTGAAACCTATCTATACGGGTTTTTCCACTCCAACACTCTTTCCGCGTTTATTTCGAAACCCTATCATGAAAAACAAGAAAACAAAGGAAAGGAACAACAGAAAAGTTTCTCTAAAACATATTTCTACCATTAATCTCAGGACCAGCACATTTCCACAAGGTACCAGGCAGCATTCAACAAACAGTCATAGGTTTACAGAAAATCTGGCAGCAAAGGCTTTAAATATTCGACACCTATAAGCAAATAACAATATCTTCTTAAAGCTCAAAGATAGTTTGTCAATATGATTAATTCCATCAGAGTTCTGTTAGGATTGTAAATGGCTAAAAATAGCAGACAGAATAATTTCTCTCCTTCTTATATGTTTTTTGTTAAGTTGTTATGAAAGGAATCTGAAGATCTAAGCCTTGCTATCAAATCTATTGTAAAACTATAAACATACAGAAGACAGAGGAAGAAAATGGGGTTGGTTGTTTAGCTTGTTGTATATTGTGTTGAATATTTATGTGTTGATAATACATCCAGATGCACTCTTGAGGACTCACGAACTGTGTGGTGTGTGTATTATTTTCCCTTCTATTTTTACATACTCTATCTATCTTTCCAGATTTATCATAAAAGTTCTATCTATGCTTTTATAAGTCTTGTGAACCTCGAAGACATATGGATCCATTTTTTTAAGTCTTGTTCCAAGATTTCTTGATTCAGTATGAATTGAATTATTGTCCATAAGCATTCCTTGAGGTGGAATTAAACCCTATTTCATGTTTTTATAAGTCTTTTGATCTAGCATGCATGTTAATCTATTTTTGTCAATCTTGATTCACCAAGCATTCTTGATTCATGAGGTCATGTTAGTTAGAAGCATTCCTTGTAATGGGATTCTTTAAATGTAAAGTGAGACTCTTGTAAGTATTTTAAAAGCATTATTTCACTATACATTTTAGATCTGGAATTTGTGTCACCCTTTCCTCTTAGAAGTGGGCTTTTATTTTACATATCCATTGTTTATCTTCCATTCTTCTAACCATCAGGCTACAAACTCAATTTTTCTACCACATCATACACCAGTGCCCTCATATGTGTGAGAGATTCTTATTTGCTCAAAATCATTTTCAGTGCGTGTGAGTTTTTTTGATCAGTGGTTGTCATTGATGTCAGCCCAAGCAGCACCAGGGGATACCCCGATCTTGCATGGTAATTTTTACCTACAAAATTACTATATTCTGGGTCAAGAATAGTTTTTATTGCTTCTACTTATCGAGATGTTTCTGTTGATATATGGCACACCATGTAATTATTCACGGTTTGAGAAATATTCATGTTTTAAGTTTGTAACCCCAGTTAGTGGGCTAAAACCCCATGGGATTGTGGCATGGGTCATTGAAAAGTCAATAATTAATCATTTTTAAGCTCCTAAAATCCCTCGAATGTTCCCTTGTTGAAGCCCCTCTCAACCTAAGCATTTATATAAATTGTGATCCTCATATCCTCCTTATGTAGGGATTTCACTACCTGAAACATGTCATCATGGAATTTTCGCTCTAAGTTTTTTTCTACAAAGGTTCAAAAGCTGAAATTTTTATGAGGCGAACACTAAATCCTAAGGAAGCTCCTGTAAAAATTTCAAATCAAGGTGCACAATATTTTCAGATATATGATCTGTGGAAGTCAATGTTTTTGGAGGCTTCTGAACTTCATCTCAAAGAAGTTCCCTTGGTAAAATTGTCATAACTCTCTCTCTGACTATTGGATTGGAATTATGTAAAAAGTGGCAGATAGTGCACGAACTATAGTTTTTTTTTGTATCAATTTCATAGCTGAATGAAGAAACAATGACATGTGGAACTTCGTACAAGTTCGCTTTACTGAACCATTCCATAATTAGGTCATTGTGATAGATTGGGAAAAATCGGGTCAGACCTATGGCATTGGAAAGAAGACTCAGAGCACTAATAGATAATAGAAAATCACATATTGGGGATCTGAAATAACAGAGATACACCATATTTAATATCGAGCTCCTAGAAGGCAAGAAAAATCTATATCATGTGTTTTCAAGGGCCGCAAAGGACTAGACTTTCTAGGGCAACAAAGAAAAGCAAGGTTCAGCAAATGGTAGCATGATAAGAGAAGAAATAAAGGTGCAAAGCAATAGCAATAATTTCATCACATGAATACTTCAAGTGGGCAACACTGCATACAGTCACTGCAAAGGTATCATTGTACTAAGTCATTGTAAATACATTATTGTACAAATTGTACTAGTGTCTATCTGCCAAGAGTTGAAGAGGAAGAAAGAACAGAGGTCTAGGAAACTCATTAGGCATAGTCATAGTTGGGTTTATGATATTGTTTGTGCTCAACCTAGTCTCCTAAATTGAGTTCATTAATTGTCAACCAGGGTTGGTAAACTGCTGAAGTGTGGTGCACTATATGTGCCTAGGTAATTGTTTCTCACTACGTTGTGTCTAGTGTTTTATGATGTTTTTGGATTTTTTTATGGTTTTATGTCCACAAGGGAAAGAACTAAATGCTGGTGGAAAGAAGCTACTGATTGAAAAAAAATAGAGTGAAGCCTAAATTATGGATGACAATTGACAAATGCAAATACTGAAACAAAACAAAGCCTAAACTATGGCTAGCAAATTACAAAGCTTGATAATGACTTCAAGAAAATAAATCACAACATGAGCTTAACTTGTCCAATTCATTCATTAAAGATGTTTTGGAAGAGCTTGAGAAATGGGCAGCTAAGTGTAAATGAAATTCTCCTAACTAAACAATCAAATAATCAACTTACAATGTTACAACATCTCATCCATGATTAAAGGTCTATTAAAATATATTTGGAAAAGAACATTTGTATCACCATAAGATTTCTATTCTAAACTAGCTTCTAACTTTGTTCTGCAACTCAATCTAGCACCACTAGGCCTCATACAAAAGCTATAGATTTATTTTTGGAATGATCTTTGAGAGAAGGCTTGTTTGTGAAATGGTAAAAAGGTTGCAAAAATACTCCAGGCCTTAGACTGATACTACCTTCTGTCCAGATAATTATGTGTTAGTATGAGTTTGGACCAAAAGAAGTTTTGTAAATAATGAAGGTTGTGGTGTTTAAATTTAACAACTAATACAGTTTGAAATGCAATGGATGGCAACTACACTGAAATGTTAACACAGTGAACTAAGTTAAGACTAAACTAGGGTACTTCTAGTCTACAGTGAACAGTGTTAAATTCAAAGCCATTATCAAACTGAAAATGAAATGACAGAACTGAACCACATGCATTCTACCTCCGGAGTGCTATAACTGAGTTATCATGCAACTAACCTAAGGAATTCTACAGTTCATCCCGTTCAGTATGAATGATGTTTTGGAAGAGTTTGTGAGAACGAGTATGGCCGTATCATTCAAAGCAATTGAACATAAACACAAGACTGAAAGCAAATACAACTAAAGTCCAAGACACCATAGCTACTTCTTACTCATGGTTATGATATTTTGGAAGAGCTTTGTAAGAGTAAAATTGGCTATGCCACTTGGTGTAAACTAGCAATTAAAACCTACAGTATCACAGTTATACCTTATTCATCATAATGATATTTTGGAAAAGTTTATTAGAGTAAGTCTTAACTGTGATAACTAACGAAAGTAAATGCAACTAAACCTACACTATCACAGTTGTGCCTTATTCTTCATAATGATATTTTGGAAGAGTTGATTAGAGTAAGTTTGGCCGTGATAGTAAATATAAAAAAATATGAACATAAGTTGAAATAAAAGCAAAACTAAAACTAGAAATAAAAGCGAGATTAAAACACTTATCTACTGTATAAACAAGGCCGCTCAGGAGGCAGGGGCCCTCTACCACCAGAGTAACAAGAAATCTAGCTCAAAATTGACTCAACGCATTCAAGGAAATGCTGCTTCTTTCATTAAAGAGGAATCACCTCAAAACAGAGTATTCACAGACTTCAAAGATCTAGCAGTCAACCATAAAATCTAACCAAAATCTAACCTTTGTCTCTCGGTTTCCCGAGCATATTTATAGAAAATTTACATAACAGAACTTGAGATAATACGGGGATTATTGTCTTTCCTAATAGAAACTAAACTAGGACTCTGATCATGATCACGTAACAGAATCTGGACTGTCCTTATTCTGTTAGGAGTCTACCTCCTAGTTTGAGTTTCCACGTGCTTAACCACGTACAAAATTCCGTTCAATCTCCATGGAGGGAAAAAAACGATGAGGACATGACGTGGAATACACCCATGTGTGTTTTTCTCCAAGATGACATTTGGAACCTGTATAAACATGGAGCTGGCTGTAGAATTGGCAAGTAGCTACAGAATGTCTGCATTCTGTAGCTAGTTTCAGTTTAGAAAGTAATACAATGACACAACCATAAAAACATAGCAAGTTAGCCACGATATTCATTCTTAAAGCAATTTTAACTAATTTCATTGATCATTTGAGCCTGGGATTAATAATGGATAAAAGAAATGGAGTGAAATGTGGTGGAAGAAAGAACATTTTTGGAGCTCAACATACCCCCACTGCTAGATTCTTGCATGTCCTCATGCAACTATTCCATGAACTCAGAGACCTCTGCAAGAACATCCAATCCTCTTCTTCTGCTTTGTCTGGTAGTTAAAGGCCTTCTGGACTTTCTGATGACTAACTTGAACCTTAAATTGGTAAGTGCCCTGATTAACTTTTTGTTCCTCTTTTTCAACTTTTCATTAGCCTTTTCCACTTTGTCCATTTGTAGAGATAGGGCTGAGTTCATACTGGTTTTTAGTTTAACTTGTTCCCTCAGAATATCATTCTCAGTTTTGATATGTCTATTAAGTACTTCCAGCTCATACCTATCTCTTCTTAGCACATCTATTTCGGACAGTGGAGGACTAGGGGTTCTGTCCCTACTCTCTGAAGCTTTTCTCTCCAATGTTTCAACATAGTTGTAAATTTCTTGCTGTGCAGGATCAATTTCTGGAACTTCTTCATCAAAATCCTCCTCAGTAGGTGTTTCTTCGTCTTCTATGTTTATAACCCCAGTTTGTTTAACTTTTGTTTTCTTTAGTATGCCCCTTAGTCTGTGGCTCCTCCTCGGTTGAGATGGCCCTTCTCCTTTTTCTCTGGCAACTCTTCTTATGATTCTCTTTTCCTTCAGTTGCTCCTTAATCCGAACTAATTTTTCAGAGATCATTTCTTCACTACTTTCTTGTATTGCCTTATCAATTTCAGTTTTGGAGGGTCTCCATCTTCTGCTTCTTTTTGTAGGTTCATGTTCAGGTGAAGGTTCTTTTGGTTCCTCAAAGTGATTTCTCACCAAGAAGTTATCCCAATTATCCCCTATTTTGCACAAATGATGCTCAATCAAAATCTTGACTAACCCATGGTGGTATAAGGTTGTCTCCAGAAATTGAATTCTCCTCTGGACACTTGAAGCCATTTTCCTTAAACTTTGAAGCAAGAAATAGGGCAGATTAAGTTCTTCTTCTAGGAAATGCATTATCAACCTAATATGGTAAACATAGAAAGTACCATATCTACCTTCACAAGTGATGAATTTTTGTAGGATAAGCAACATGTTTCTCCATTTTTTCTTTAATGCAGAACTAGGGATACCCTTTTTAAACATAGTGACATCCATACCTGGTGACTTGAGTATCTGCTTCCATGATTCGTTATGGAATTCTCTGTTCTTAAACCACCTTTCTCCTTGTCTAAGGAGTCCTGTTGCTTCTGCAATAAAAGCCTCTGTGACAGTGAACTTAATATCTCCAACCTCAACCTCGGCTCCTTTGAATGACCTTGCAAATGTTTTAGTAACTTCTTTGTGGGAGCCACTAAATTTTTCAAGGAATTGCAACCATCCTGCTTGTTGCAACATTTCTCGGATTTGGGGATAGCCTTCCAAGTATTTAGTGCCAACTGGTTCTGTTCTCACGATGAGGCCCATAACTCTTCTTCAATCTTCAATTCACCAGCCTTCTGCTCATGGTGAGAATGGCCGTTAACAAGCTGTTTTTGCTCCCCAAATGTTTCCTCTATTTCACGGTGACAACAGTTGTTACAGAGATAACTCTGTTCTACAGAATGAAATGGTTAAGAGTCGGCTGCGGAAAGGAGTGATAAGGAATGGTTACGGAATGAATTAATGAGGTGACGTGAAGAAAACGAATGAATGAGTGAAAAGACCGTGGAGATATTTCAAAAATCATCATTAAATGCTTAGTGACGTGATTAACTCAATCACTTCAGCACTTTTAACCGTTTAAAGATTTTTTTAAAATGATGATCGGATATGGGTTTTGGAATGGTGAAATAGAAGGATTTTTATCCAAAGTTTTGCGGAAGGTTTATTCGGCATGATCAATAAAATTAATCAAAACAACTTTTCGAATTATTCATAGCTAAAATATACTAAATTTTTTCATGATGTGGCATTATAATTACTTCATACCTTTGCCTTTGCTTTGATTTTCTTGTGATCTTCATATGCCTTCTTGATCTTGACTTGTTCATGGATGTGCAGGATCATTTTGTTGCAAATCAAATAATTGCTGATCAGTGTCTTCAGGTTCTGTAGCTACAGAATATCTGTCTGGCTGCAGAAAGTCTGATTAGCTGCAGAAAATCTGATTAGCTGCAGAATGTCTGTTTGATTGCAGAATGTACCTGTAGAGAACTTGAATCAAGGAATGGAGTGGTTTGGAATGTAAATGGAATGTTGTATGGAATGAATGAAGATGAATGATGAAATATGGTATAATGGGATATGTATGAAGTGAATGATGGAGTGGGATGGATTACAATTTATGAAATGGAGTGGAAAAGTACCCTGCAATTTTCTGCTGTGTATTATTCAATTGCAGAAAAACATTAAATTTTAAATTATGGAATGGAAATGAGGTGGATGAAGTATGGAATGAGATGAATGAAATATGGAATGAAGTAAAGTATGAATGAATGAATGAGATGGAATATGGATGAATGAGTAAATGGAATGAAATGAAATGAGATGGATCATAAGTGAAATGGATCTGAACTTATGATTTTGTAACAGCTGCTTACAGAAACAAAATGGAAAAGTTAGAGTGTCAGAAAGATTCTAATTTTCACTCCATCTTTTCTGTATAAACATGCCAATCAGTGATTGGTTTTCATGTCTATACTTTATTTTATTTTATTATATATATACATTTTTTTTTTCAATAAAATGACTTCAGAAAATTCAATTAAGTTGATGAAGAAGAAAGATTCTTCTTCATTAACTTCACATCACTGTTTTCCTGGAACTTTGTAATAAATTCTTCCCTTGAGAGTGGTTTGTGATATAACTTCAATCTATGACCATTCACAAGAAAAGTAACCTCTTCTTCATCTATTGTCCTGATTTTTACTGCTCCATTGTCAAAAATTCTCACAATTTCATAAGGCCCAAGCCAATGTGTTTGAAATTTACCTTGGAAATCCTTGAACTTTGAATCAAACAAGAGAGCCCAGTCACCTTCTTTGAACTTCTTTTCCTTGATATACTTGTCATGACATCTAGCCCTCTGCTGTTGGACTATACTGGTTTTCTGAACTGCATCTTGTCTGATCTCATCCAATTCATTAATCTGCTCCAATCTATGCTTTTGTGCCTCTGATAGATCAAGTCCTAGTTGAACTGCCATTTTGAAAGTTTGAATCTGGAACTCTATGGGAAACAAAACTTGCTTTCCATAAACAAGTTCATAAGGAGTATGGCCTGTTGTGCTTCTCCATGTAGTTCTATAGGCCCACAAGGCTTCAGGAAGCCTATCTACCCAATCTTTTCTATGTAAATGGACAGGATCCCTTCAATAACCTTATTAGTAGATTCCACTTGACCATTTTCTTGTGGATGATAGGGAGTAGATTTTATGTGTCTAATTTTGTACCGCTCCATCATTTGTTCCACTAGCCTTGATGTGAATTGAGCTCCTTGATCTGTAACAATTTCCCTTGGGACACCAAAACGAGTAAAAATATCCTCAAAAAGAAAATTAACTACAGTTGCTTCATTAGCAAAAAGTAATGGAGGGACTAATAGGGTCTACAAAGTCAAAACCCATTTTTCAAAAGGTTCAATATGTACCCTGAGGTTGTAATGGCATCTCACGGAAAGAAGGTTTCCCCTACCCTTTGACAGCCATCACCTTGCGCTCTTTAACGTAACGAGCAAGGATGGACAATAATATCCTAGTAGAAGGATCTTCGCAAGCTATCCTCTTGTCAACAAGTGTACGCACAAGGTTCATCATGACTAACGAAAATCTAGGGACGTCTCATCTTCCGAACACGTCTCCCTAATGATCAAATACGGACCTATCTTGTAACTCATTGTAACTTCATGAATATTTTAACATCATAAATAGTTTTCTTTTCTCTCTACATTGTTCGTGTTAGAGAAATTTCTTGAAACTAAATAATTAGCAATGTCGGCAAACCAAGGTACGGTAGAAATTGAAAAAGAATATTCATCAAGAAATTGATCTTCAAGTGGAGTGTCATCTTTGATATTTTGGCGTCTAGATAGAAATCAGCTACGCATGTTTTGTTTTCCGGAGGTGACTATCTAGAATACGTAATGTTAAATTCTTATAAAAATAACCATCTTGTCTTTCTGCCATTAGTAATTGATTTGTTTATTCGTATCTAATTGCGGAATGGTCTGTGTGAAACAAAAATTTCACCTTTGTTATATGATTATACCGAATTTTGTTTGTGGCATCGAACAACGACTAAAACTCTTTTCGATTCGTTATAGTTTAACTCACTGCGGGATTCGAATTTTCTTGGTATAATAGATAGCATAAGAATCAATTTCTTAATAAATACTGCTCCTAGAAGGCACATATAAAAACATCTATTGAAAATATGAAAAAATGCTTACGATTGGGTCCCCTTAAAATAGGCGCTTCAGAAATTTTTTTGTTTTTAGGGTCTCAAAGGCTAAGCGAAAATCGAGTCCATTTGAGTCCAGAATATTTTATTGAAAGCAATTTAAAGAGTGGAGATGCTATCTTGGTGAAAGTTTTCTATAAACCTCAGAGTAATGTCACCAGCAAATACTGAAAAACTCCTAACATCTTTTGACAACTTGGAATAGATAAGGGTTAGAGATGACTTCAACTTTTGACTCATCAACTCTAATCCCATCCCCGAAATATGATGCCCCAAAACAATGCCTTGTTAAACATATGGAAACATTTCTCATGGACTAAGTGAAAGATTTGCTTCTTGACATCTCTTTAAAACTTTTCCAAGTTTGCTAAGGCTTCTTCAAATGTGTTTCCATAAACTGTGAAATCATCCATATATACCTCTACACAATCATGTATTAGATCTGAAAAAATTCCTAATACTGCCCTTTGGAATGTTGCAGGTGCATTGCATAATCCAAATGGCAATACTCGGTAAGCATAAGTACCCCAAGGACAGGTAAATGTGGTTTTTTCTTGGTCCTCAAGTGCTACTTGAATTTGATTATAACCACTAAACCCATCTAAAAATGAGAAGTACTTTTTGCCAGCTAATGTATCTAACACTTGATCTATGAAAGGTAAAGGAAAATGATCTTTAAGAGTAGCTTTATTTAATTCTCGGTAGTCAATACATACCCTCCATTTACCATTTTTCTTTGGCACAATTACCAAAGGAGAAACCCACTGACTATCTGAAATAGGATAAATGAAATTGACATTCAACAATTTCTGCAATTCTTCTTTAACAATCTCCCTAAGATTTGGATTCATCCTTCTTTGAGGTTTTCTGATTGGTTTACAATTTTCCTCTATATAGATGTGATGAGTGCAAGTCTTAGGACTTATCCCTTTCATATCAGTGTACTCCCATGCATATGCAGAAGAATGTCTCCGTAATATCTTGACTAACTCTTCTTGTTGAGATTTTTCTAGGTTCTTGTTTATGTTTAAAGATTTGCCTGGAAATATCTCATTTGTAGAGCTGCCAAATTTATCCATGGAATGAAGAGACATCTGTCTTGATGACAAAAACTCAATGTTGGATTCTTCTTGAAATGGTTCATGTTTATATTCCGAAGAGGATTCAAATTTTTCTAAAGTATTCAGAATTTGACTATCTTCACTAATTTTTGAAATTGTGAAGACAGGTTGTAAGTCTTCTTCATCCTCTATCCATTGAGTATCATCTAAATCTGTAATTTTCCTTGCTGGAGGATACAAAGTGAATTTCTTAGTTGAACTACCATCAGAGATGTACATATCACCGGATCTACAACTAATGAAAGCATCAGTTGTAGCTAACCAAAGTCTTCCTAATATAATTGGATGCCCTCCTAGATTATTCTTAGGAGTTAGGATCATGAAATCCACAGGGTACTCCCAAGAATCTAGGGACACCGGAATGTCTTCTATTACCCCATCAGGTTTGATCACAGATCTGTCTGCTAATTGTAATAATGTGGGTGTAAAGAGAAGATTAGGAAGTTTCATTTTATCCATGATTTGTCTACTCATGATATTGATTGTTGCTCCTAAATCAATGAGTGTGTTTTGGATTTCAATTCCATTGATGTGAATTTTAACAACTGGATTTCCTGGGTCTAGATACTTTGGAATAACAATCTTACCCATCATAATGTCTGTTATTTTTCCTGCCAGTTGAATTTTCTTTGTCTCTCTTATTCTTTTTCTTGTTTTCTTCATGCTCAACTCCTTTATTGTCTTTGCTAAAATTGGAATTTCCTTGATGGCTTGTAATAATGGGATCTTAATACAGACATTTCTTAGCTCATCTAGGAAATCATAATTAGGCACCATAATTTGTTTTTCTACACCTCTATCAATTTTTAATCTTTCTGGAAAGGGAGGTGTAGGAGTGGATGTTGATGGCTGCTCTAATACAGGAGTTGAAATTATTGGTTCTTTTTGTTTTTATTTTTCAATGTTTGGGTCCTGAAAAGATGTGTCTTCTTCAAGACTTTTATTTTCTTGTAGAGAATCTTCCTCAGAGTTGTCTTGTTCTTGTATAATCACAGAAGGTTTCATCTTTTCAAGTATTCTTCCAGACCTAAGTTGAACATCACTAAGGTCTAGAGGAGTAATTAAATAAGTTGGAAACTGTTGGCCTTCTATCATATATGTATTATGAGGATTTCTATTGTTGGGGTTTGGTATGGGTTGAGCAGGCAACTGATTTGATTTTTGAGGAAATGGTAATGGAAGTGGTTGATTTTGATGTTGTAAATTTTGAGGATTTTGTTGTTGAGGAAAATGTGGATAGGGTCGATAGGATGGTGGATATTGATAGTACTGAGAGTATCTTCCATAGGGATTTTGTGCCCCTTGTGCCCAAGCTTGAGATTGATTTTGAAATTGGGGCCAAGGTTGCTGCCAAGAATTCCAATTTGGTGGAGGTTGATTATACATTTGATCATGAAATCCTTGTGTTTGGGGTCCTTGCCAAGGCCTTCTAGAGACAAAATTGAGAGATTCTGTGGCACTTGTAGGAATTTCTTCTTGAAAGATAGCTTTAAGACCAGGAAGTGAAGGACAACTCTTGGTCTCATGTTTTTCTGAACAAATGACACAGGTCTCTACAAATTTTGCATCCAAAGGACACTCTCTTAAGGCATGCTTCTTTCTACATCTGGGACAAAAGATTGCTAAAGCATCAGATTCAGCTTTTTGCTTGTTTTGTAACTTAAGGGTGTCTATTTGTTCACTAAGACTCCCTAAGATATCAGATTTGAATTCATAAAGCATATGCCCTATCTCTACCCTATTTACTATCCTAGAAGCAGACTTACTTACCCTTGCAAGAGCAGGATCTCTTGGGCCTTTTATAGTTTTAGATTTCCCTCTTGAAAGATTTTCCTCTACCCTCCTTCACCTTCTCTACACCTCTACTCCTTTTCTCCTCTACCCTCTACCTCACCTCCTACAATGTGTGTTCTCCATTAAAGACTCCTCCTCCCCCTTCTTCTGCCATAGTTGATTCTTCTGAGGAAGTGGAAAATTTTGTGTCTCTAACAGAGGTCCTTGAATCCTCTTCTAAGGCAGGTTCAGTGGATGAAATGGGAGGTATTTCTAATGGAATATCTGATCTTAAGTCCTCTAGGAGTCTAGGATCAGTAAAGGATGGATTATGGGTCTGAGTTGGAGGTGTACTGGATCTTGGTCTAGATGAAACAAGTGGTGTTCTAGGGATCAAGCTTCTGCTACTACTTCTTATGAATCTACCCCTTGAATCTCTCTCTCTACGCATATAATTTTTTTTTTTTTGAGTTAAGAAACAAGGCTACCTAGTTACACTTCCCCGGCAACGGCGCCAAAATGTTTGTGCTCAACCTAGTCTCCTAAATTGAGTTCATTAATTGTCAACCAGGGTTGGAAAACTGCTGAAGTGTGGTGCACTATATGTGCCTAGGTAATTGTTTCTCACTTCGTTGTGTCTAGTGTTTTATGATGTCTTTGGGTTTTTATGGTTTTATGTTCACAAGGGAAAGAACTAAATGCTGGTGGAAAGAAGCTACTGGTTAAAAACATAGTGAAGCCTAAATTATGGATGACAAATAAAAAATGCAAATACTGAAACAAAACAAAGCCTAAACTATGACTAGAAAAATACAAAGCTTGATAATGACTTCAAGAAAATAAATCACAACATGAGCTTAACTTGTCCAATTCATTCATTAAAGATGTTTTGGAAGAGCTTGAGAAATGGCTAGTTAAGTGTAAATGAAATTCTCCTAATGAAACAATCAAACAATCACCTTTCAATGTTACAACATCTAATCCATGATTAAAGGTCTATTGGAATATATTTGGAAAAGAAAATTTGTACCACCATAAGATTTCTATTCTAAACTAGCTTCATAACTTTGTTCTGCAACTCAATCCAGCACCACCAGGCCTCACACAAAAGTTATAGATTTATTTTTAGAATGGTCTTTGAGAAAAGGCTTGTTTGTGAAATGGTAAAAAGGTTGCAAAAGTACTCCAGGCCTTAGACTGATACTACCTTCTGTCCAGATAATTATGTGTTAGTATGAGTTTGGAACAAAAGAAGTTTTGTAAATAATGAAGACCGTGGTGTTTAAATTTAACAACTAATACAATTTGAAATGCAATGGATGGCAACTACGCTGGAATGTTAACACAGTGAGCTAAGTTAAGACTGAACTAGGGTACTACTAGTCTACAGTAAACAGTGTTAAATTAAAAGCCATTATCAAACTGAAAATTAAATGAAAGAACTGAACCACATGCATTCTACCTCCGGAGTGCTAAAACTAAGTTATCATGCAACTAATCTAAGGACTTCTACAGTTCATCCCGTTCAGTATGAATAATGTTTTGGAAGAGCTTGTGAGAACAGGTATGGCTGTATCCTTCAAAGTAATTGAACACAAACACAAAACTGAAAGAAAATACAACTAAAGTCCAAGACACCACAGCTACTTCTTACTCATTGTTATGATATTTTGGAAAAGCTTTGTAAGAGTAAGATTGGCTATGATACTTGGTTTAAACTTAACAACTAAAACCTACGATACCACAATTATGCCTTATCCATCATAATGATATTTTGGAAAAGTTTAATAGGGTAAGTCTTAACTGTGATAACTAACGAAAGTAAATGCAACTAAACCTACACTATCACATTTGTGTCTTATTCTTCATAATGATCTTTTGGAAGAGTTTATTAGAGTAAGTTTGACTGTGATAGTAAATATAAACAAATATGAACATAAGCTGAAATAAAAGCGAAACTAAAACACTTATCTACTATATAAACAAGGCCGCTCAGGAGGCATGGGCCCTCTACCACCAGAGTAGCATGAAATCTAGCTCAGAATCGACTCAACGCGTTCAAGGAAATACTACTTCTTTCATTAAAGAGGAATCACCTCAAAACAGACTATTCACAGACTTCAAAAGATCTAACAGTCAACCATAAAATCTAACCAAAATCTAACCTTTTTCTCTCGGTTTCCCAAGCATATTTATAGTAAATATACATAACAGAACTTGAGATAATATGGGGATTATTGTCTTTCCTAATAGAAACTAAACTAGGACTCTGATCATGATCACGTAACAGAATCTAGACTGTCCTTATTATGTTAGGAGTCTACTTCCTAGTTTGGATTTCCACATGCTTAACCACATACAGATTTCCGTTCAATCTCCATCGAGGGAAACAAACGATGAGGACATGACGTGGAATACACCCATGTGTGCTTTTCTCCAAGATGACATCTGGAACCTGTATAAACATGAAGCTGGCTGCAGAATTGGCAACTAGCTACAGAATGTCTACATTCTGTAGCCAGTTTCAGTTCAAAAAGTACTACAATGACACAACCATAAAAACATAGCAAGTTAGCCACGATATTCATCCTTAAAGCAATTTTAACTAATTTCATTGATCATTTGAGCCTGGGATTTAATAATGGATAAAATAAATGGATTGGATTGTGGTGGAAGAAAGAACATTTTTGGAGCTCAACACAAACCCTTTTGGCAAGCATGCATCAAGCTATTGTGTAACCAGAAAGCAGTAGAGAACCTTCAGGCTCTGATATATAGTTACGTGGATAAGGATTTTTCTTGGACTGAGAGCAAGGTTGTAAACAAGCTACAAGAACAAGAAGAGAATTGGTCGGGAGATGCACATGACCATGAAAATTGGAGAATATGAGATGGATTAGGTCATTTTGGACTTGGGATCTGATGCGAATGTCCTACCTAAGCAGACCTGGCAGAACATAGGCAAACCAAAGCTGGAATGTTCCACCATTCAGATACACATGGCCAATCAGCAGAATATTATACCACTATGGAGACTCCCACAGGTTCTGGTAGATATTTTTGGAGTAAATGTACATGCAGACTTTGAATTAATACAAATTATGGATGATACATACCCCTACCCTAAACTGCTAGGGCTGGATTGGGCCATCGACATGGGGGGAATCATCAAATTAGAGTGCAGGATTATGATCTTTGAAAACAATGGTACTCGGGTTATATTACCTTTGGATCCTGCTGAAGAAGAGAGATATACAGAAGCGGTGCACGAAGTGTTGAGATTCAACAAGATGATGAAGCTTAGTGAAAATCAGTCACCTTCACTAAGTGGGCCCGTAGGCTATTTTTAGGTGTAAGTCTATTTTTAGTCATGGTGATCATATTTCAGAAGTTGCAGGATGCTATTTGTGGATGGTTGGTCAAGTTGGAAAAATAGATGAAATTCTATTTTTAGAATATTGGGCGACGTCGATTTATATATCGTCGATCTAAAAATAGATGCGTTGATTATTATTAGCCCTTAATAATAATCAGACTCTAAATATCAAATTATTCTCTTGGAGCACTTTATTTCAGTATACATATTTGGCAAATCAGTGGGTTGAAGGAATTACACAATTCCTAGGGTTTACTAGTGGTTGATGCATGAGGACTCAGTTAGAACTAAAGTGGAAAATTTATTATAGAGTTGGAAGAGTAGTTCATAGAGTTGTTATTCAGTTTAACTCAGTTAAGTGAGTTAAACTCAGTTGAGCTAGTTGTATCTAGTCTAACTGAGAGATACACTAGTGAGAGTTAAGTGAATTAATTAGTTAATTAATTCACAACTAATAAATCACTAACAACTAAACAAATACAATAGTTAACTACAGTGCATGTCAGTTCCAGTGGAGACCCAGTGGAGAGATAGGTGAAAGGGCAAGATGGACTATATGTTGTGACTATAGTGATGCATTGATTGCATCACACACACATTGGAGTTTCCAATGAGGATTGCACAGTCAAGGCAAGGTAGATTCAAAATCATTCATGGGTCTTCTTCAGCAGGGATTGCACAGTGGAGGCAGGCTATCAGGTGGCAAGAAATCAGTGCATGGATTTGCATATTTCTTCTGATTAGTGTGTGACGATTGATTGTACTGAGAGCTTGATGTACTAAGCTTTGTATGAGATTGTTACATGATCTCCATGATACATAATATATTATAGTTGGGGTTTTTAGCTTCAGGATTTCCCGTTAAACAACTGCGTTATGTGCGATTGTTTTTATTGCTTCATGTGTTTGCAATTGAGTTTTTAAATTTCCGCAAAAGATTAACAGTGGAAGGATTATGTATTTAGAATTTAGAAGGAAGATAAATATTGTTAGATCATGAGAATATAGATATATACATGCATATGTTATATAATTTCTACATGGTATTAGAGCAGTGTTAATTCTTGAAGATTGCAATTGTGAAGAATTGTTGAGTTTGTGCTCGTGGACAATTCGAATTTGCTGCAGAACTTTCTTGGTGCGACAATTGAGTATACATTGAAATGTCTTTCAATGGGTTGTGATTGGAGTATGCCCTTTAGGGTAGCTCGAACTACATAGCCTGGAAGGATAGGATGGAGTCGGTGTTGGAAGATAATGAACTAAAGGAGTTCATTGATAGCGATGTTCCTAAGCTTGGTTCTAGCGATGCTGCATTACTTGACGCATGGAAAAATAAGGTAGAAAAGACAAGAAGAATTCTGTTGGAAGGTGTGAAGGACCATATTGTGTCCAGCCTTCATGGGAAAGCCACTCCATTTGCAATGTGTAAGGCTTTGACAGATTTGTTCCAAAGCAGCAGCGACCAGAGGAAGTTGGCACTGAAAGATAAGCTCAAAAAAATAAAAATGGAGAAGGGCGACAGTATTCCAAAACATCTCACAAAGTTTGTCCACTATAGGGATGAAATGGGAAGTGTGGGGATTACTGTTGATGATGATGAATTGGTGAGCTTGGCTCTCCTTGGGCTTCCGAAGAGTTGGCATAGCTACGAAGACTCTGTCAATGGATAGGAGAAACTGCCAGGTTGGGAGCGACTTTGGTCGGATCTTGTGCAGGAGGAGATAAGGCGAAGTACCAGGGATGGCTCTTCATCAAAGAATGATGATGAAGAGAATTCACTTTTGTTGCCAAAGCAAGGAAAGGGAAGGGGAAGAAATTCCCTTCAAAATCTGAAGCTAAAGGCAAGAAGCATGATTTTTCCAAGATGAAGTGTTTTCACTGTCACGAACATGGGCATTTCATCACTAACTTCCCACAGAAGAAGAAGAACAAGAAGGCTGCTAGAGCTGCAGTGGGTGAGGCCTTAGCCTCACAATTTGAACTTGATTTCTCTTTGATCACATGCTTGGTCTCAAGCTCAATGGGATCAATGTGGTATCTTGATGGTGGTGTGTCTTTCCATATGACGGGAGACAAGGAGTTGTTTAGTGACTTGGAGGAGAAGGACCTTCAAATTCATATAGAGATGGGTTATGATGGTCGATACAGTGCGACCAACATTGGGACCATTACCTTTGAGAGGGAGTTAGGTAATCCATTTCTATTGAAATATGTTATGCATGTTACAGTTTTGAAGAATAAATTGGTCTCAGTCGCAATGTTGGAAGACAGAGGTTATGAAATTGTTTTTAGCGATGGAAAAGCTTTCATGCGACATAAAACAACGGGTCAAACCAAGAGCATAGGGATTCGAGTTAAGAATCTCTACAAGCTAGAGGTAGATGGCTGTGCTACAATGATGGGCAAAGTAGAAGAAGTGGTGAGCCTGGATGAGGGCGAATTATGGCATAGGAGATTAGGCCATCTTCACCATGGCGCTTTGAAGATTTTGTAGTAGATTTCTACTAGACATCCCAAGGGTAATCTTGCGCAGTCAGATCAGTGCAAGGGATGTACTATGGGTAAGTTTTTGAATACCACCTTTCATGAGAAGGAGAACCATGCTTTGGTGATACTTGAGAGAATTCACACAGATGTGTGTGGACCTTTCTCGGATGCTTCAACAACAAAACACATGTATTATGTTATTTTTGTTGATGACTATTCTTGTAGATGCAAGATCTTCTTCATGCAGAAGAAGAGTGAAACATTCTCAAAGTTCTGTGAGTTTAAATAATTGGTGGAGAAGGAGTCGGGGAAGCAAGTGAAAGATCTACGGAGCGATAATGGTGGTGAATATATCTCAGGTGAATTCAAAGACTTCTATAGCAAAGAATGAATTTGAAGAGAACCCATAGTGCCTCATAACCCATAGCAGAATGGGGTTGCAAAGAGGAAGAACAGAATGATCATGGGTGCTGTAGGAGCTATGTTGCATGACCAGGGCCTACCAATGAATTTGTGGGTGGAAGCATGCAACACTGTAGTTTATGTGCAAAACCATTTTCCTCATAGAGTAGTTGGCATGCGTACACCTGAAGAATATTTTATTGGTAAGAAGCCTAATATTTATCATTTGAATATTTTTGGCTCATCTATTTACATTCATGTGATAAAGGATGCCATGAAAAATTTGGAGCCGACTACAGAAGTTGGGATATCTGTGGGGACACAAAAACTCCCCATAATTATCGTGTGTATTTTCCAAAAAATCGAATGATTGTGGTGTGAAGGGATATAAAATTCAATGAGGTGAAAGCCATGAAGTTGTCACTTGAGAGGGAGTTACACTTGCATGCAGAGGAGGAACTTCTTGTTCCCAAAGTTGAGCCTCTAGATGTGGATCAGCAACAGGAGGAGATTCGTGGAGTGGAGGAGTCCACTCATGCAGAACCAAAAATCATACAAGGCAGAAAGCGTACCACAGAAGATGAGGGACTAAAGCTTGATGCAGCACAAAATGTAGGAGTCCCTACATCACAGCACAGACAGTGACAATCACCTGACCTATTTACTAGATACATGGCTCTTATGAGCAAGTGTATTGTGACATAGCCATCTTCTTTTGAAGAAGTAGTGCAAGAGCCCACATGGGTAGATGCCATGGTGGAGGAGTGTGACTCCATTGTTAGAAACAGTGCTTGGGAGATTGTTCCAAGGCCGTTGGGTAAATCAGTTGTAGGATCAAGATGGATCTACAAGGTAAAGCAAGCTGCTGATGGGAGCGCCGAGAAGTATAAGGCAAGATTTGCTGCCAGAGGATTCTCACAGATTGAGGGGATTGATTATGAAGAAACCTTTACACCTGTCGCACGATATTCTTCCATAAGGACCATCCTTGCTCTCTCAGTGCAGATGGGTTGGCACATTCATCATATGGATGTGAAGACTATGTTCCTTAATGGGATCATTCAGGAAGAGGTGTACATTGAGCAGCCTGAAGGATTTGAGATCTTCAGTAGTGAGTCGCATGTGTACAGGCTCAAAAGAGCATTGTATGCGCTGAAACAAGCACCTCATGATTGGTACACATGGATCGACATCTATTTCACTGGACTTGGCTACACCAAGAGTGAGGCGGATGAAAACCTGTACCAAATTGTGGTGGAGGGTAAGCTTTTAATCATTGTTCTTTATGTTGATGATTTAATACTAACGAGTGATGAGAAGTTGATACACTCATGCAAGGCATATCTTACAAAGGAGTTTGAGATGAAGGATTTGGGCCTCCTTCATTATTTCCTTGGATTGTAAATATGGCAGCGGGAAGGTGAACTGTTTGTGTCTCAAGGAAAGTATGCTCAGGAGATACTTGAGAAGTTTCACATGCAAGGCTGCAAGCCTATTGATACTCCTCTTCCAAAAAATTGGAGGAAAGAGGATGCTACATCGGCAGAGGTAGTGGATTCCACTGTTTAACAACAGTTGGTGGGTTCACTCATGTATTTAGTTAATACAAGATCGAACATATGATATGCGGTGAACCAGCTTTCACAAGCGATGGTTAAGCCTACCAAGATCTTTTGGAAGGCAGGAAAGCATGTCCTGAGGTATCTCAAGGGCACATATGAGTATGGCTTATGGTACATACAAACGGATGAGGTGAAGTTGCATGGCTTCACGGATTCAGATTGGGCAGGTACCCAACAGACATAAAGAGCACATCAGGAGGGGTTTTCAAGATCGGATCTACAACAGTTTCTTGGTACAACAGGAAAAAAACATATGTGGCACTCAGTTCAGTGTAAGTAGAACACATGGCAACAAGTCAAGCTGCATGTAAGGCTATCTGGATGAGGAAGATCCTAGTCAGTTTGTTCGGTTCACATTTAGATCCTACAGTGATACATTGTGATAATCAAAGTTGCATTAAACTCTCGATTAATCCCGTGTTTCATGATAGATCCAAAAATATTGATATTCGGTATCATCATATCAGAGATTTTGTGCAGCAGAAGATCATGTTGCTTCAGTACATTCCTACAGAAGATCAGGATGCAGATATTCTAACGAAGTCTCTTGGCAGGAGAAAATTCGAATACCATAGAGGTAGGATCGGGGTGAAGGATAATCCCTATCTTGTTGAGAGGAAGTGTTTAGATTCAACAAGATGATGAAGCTTAGTGAAAATCAGTCACCTTCACTAAGTGGGCCCGCAGGCTATTTTTAGGTGTAAGTCTATTTTTAGACATGGTGATCATATTTCAGAAGTTACAGGATGCTATTTGTGGATGGTTGTTCAAGTTGGAAAAATATATGAAATTCTATTTTTAGAATATTGGGCGAATACTATTTATAGATCTTCGATCTAAAAATAGATGTGTCGATTATTATTAGCCCTTAATAATAATCAGACTCTAGATATCAACTTATTCTCTTGGAGCACTTTATTTCAGTATACAGATTTGGCAAATCAGTGGGCTGAAGGAATTATGCAATTCCTAGGGTTTACTAGTGGTTCATGCATGAGGACTCAGTTAGAACTGAAGTGGAAAAGCTATGACAGAGTTGGAAGAGTAGTTAATGGAGTTGTTATTCAGTTTAACTCAGTTAAGTGAGTTAAACTTAGTTGAGCTAGTTGTATCTAGTCTAACTGAAAGATACACTAGCGAGAGTTAAGTGAGTTAATTAGTTAATTAGTTCAAAACTAATAACTCACTAAAAACTAAACAAATACAGTAGTTAACTACAGTGCATGTCAGTTCCAGTGGAGACCCAGTGGATAGATAGGTGAAAGGGCAAGATGGACTATCCATTGTGACTATAGTGATGAATTTATTGCATCACACACACATTGGAGTTTCCAATGAGGATTGCACAGTCAAGGAAAGGTAGATTTGAATTCATTCAGAGGTATTATTTAGTAGGGATTGTGCAGTGGAGGCAGGCTATCAGGTGGCAAGAAATTAGTGCATGGATTTGCATATTTCTTCTGATTAGTGTGTGACAATTAATTATACTGAGAGCTTGATGTATTAAGCTTTGTACGAGATTGTTACATGATCTCCATGATACATAATATATGATAGTTGGGGTTTTTAGCTTCAGGATTTCCCATTAAACAACTATGTTATGTGCGATTATTTTTATTGCTTCATGTGTTTGCAATTGAGTTTTTAAATTTCCGTAAAAGATTAACAGTGGAAGGATTATGTATTTAGCAAGAAGATAAATATTGTTAGATCAGGAGAATCTGGATATATACATGCATATGTTATATAATTTATATACGAAGGAGACGATGTTGACCATATCTACAAGTTGACAGCACGAGATGAGGATTAGATCAACCCTACTGCTGATGGGATGTTGAATTGGGAAAAGGATATCTCATGCCTCTCGAATTCAAATGGGGAAATGGAAAACTAGAAAAATCGCCTGCACGGTTTTTTTGTGTTGCACTGCCTCAAAATCACTAAAAAATTTTGATGCATCTCCTCATAGGTACAGGAATTATCCTATTTTGAGGGTTCTAGAAATTTTTTTTTATTTGTGGAAAAACTGGAAAAGGTTATCCCGGAAGAGCGAAGGTTTTGGGCACTCGATCTTGCCATTCAGGAAAATCTAGCACGTTGGTGAGATACACACAAAGGGAAATTTGAGGATTGGGAGGAATGCAGCAGAATGATGCGGTTGCATTTTGATCAGCCCATTGCCCCACCGACTGAGATTTTTGGTGGCTAAGGTGATCTGGCAAACACCTAACTACATGGATGGAGGACTGGGATAAGAACCCTAAGGCCAAATGGGTTTACATGTTTATCCATACATTGGGACCAATCCCTACCATGTGGTATTTAGAGATGGAGCTGTGTCGAGGGACCCTTAATTGGGTTACAATGAGTGAAATTTTTCTGGTAACCTTTGGCATGGCTGGTGGATCAGAGGGATTGAACGAATGTAATATTCTAAAATTAGCTTATAACTAATTGGAATATTGATTTTTGTTTTTATCACCTAATAGTTGAATAAATGGGTAAGGAGGCCCATGCATAATAAAGATATGAATAAAATCCCTCATAATGTGAAAATGGATCATCATAGGAGCTGTATTTCACACTTTCATGTGTGAAAAGGGACACTTGCATGTGGACAAGGTCAAGTTTGACCATGTCAACAATGTTGGGATAAGAGCTGGAGATCATCGTTGGAGACAACACAAAGATAGTGGGAGGAATATTCCTTGGTGGAGGAAACCCTAACGAGTGGGACCCAAGGTTGGAGGGCTTCCATTTGTATAAAATGATGGGAAGGTAGCCATAGCAAGATATGTTATGGATTATTGATTTTGTGGTCTGAATGACTATTGTGCTTTCTTCAACTGTTTAGTTGAGATTGATGTGCTGCTTAGCACAAGGCATTCCTATTTAGGAATTCCTTCTCCTTTATTGAGAGGCCTCTTGAAGGAGCTTGTACTTCATTTATCCACATCCAAGCTTGAGGAAAAGCTACCTCCTTCAGCTACAACACAGTTTCTGTTCAGAGTTGGGTTGTGTTGCAGGGTGTTGCAGTGGAGGTTTCACAACACCACTTCCAAAGCTTATTTTTCATAGGAGGAAGCTTTATTTCCTTTGAGAAATCATTGAGGTAGATTCTGGAGAATATTTCAGATCTTGGTACTTGGCCAACACATTTTCTATCTCCTACAGCGCAGTCCCTCTCCTTGACTATGTTATTTTCAATGAGCATTTGCAGTGAGGGTTTGCAGTAATTGTTGGAGGGTGAGACCTTCATTGATTAAATTAGCCTTTCACCTTAAGGATACATTGGATGAGATCCATTCATCACATGTTTTATCTACATCCATATTCATCCAGAGCTTTAGTTGTAGTTTCTATTCAGTCCTAGGACTGCAACTTCGACATTTTTGTACTTTTGCATATTTCAGGAAATCCTTCCAGGATTGTCTTGAAATTTTGTTTGGGAGCTTAGATCTTCACTCCCAAAATTGTATGAGCTATATTATAGTAGATCCATGTATTTACATACTCTAGAAGTAGTTATATTTAATAAAATTGTGCTATCATAGCCTTGGGCATTTTCTATGTAGCATTATACTTCATATTTCATGTACATGCTTTTTTGAGGCTTGTATTGCCTAACATGAGTGATTATTTCCTAAAGATCTTGTATAAATTTTGCTGTTGTAACATTAATACGATGGCTATGTGCTCTTCTTACATTTTATGAGTTGATTTATCACTTCTACTCCAGTTTTGTGCTCATGTATTGATGCATCCCAATTTTGGGATATTATAGTGGTATCAGAGCATAATCTTGGCTCAGCCTGTGGAATCTCAGCCAATATGCTATCAGGAGAATAAGAAGAAGAAGAGAAAGATCAAAATGATGGAGAGAATTAGTTTTTTCTCATCTCTTTTAAGAAGCAGGAAGGACCTCAACAAGGAGGTCAAGCAAAGAAGAGAAGAAAGAAGTAGTGAGACTACGCCCTTTCCTTTTGAAAAAGAGGACAAATTGCATAGATATGGAGGACACTTGGATCATGAGATTCTAAGTGAATACCTTGCTGAGTAAAAATATAAACCTAGAGCCTTCAAGGAGACTCTAGCTTTACCTTGGTTCATTCAGCTAGCGGAAGAAAGGAGACTTTGCAACAAAGGGAGAATCAAGGGAAATAGGTTTCTATTTTCTACTTTTGATGGGTCATCTACAGCAAGATCTTGTGCAAGGAGACTTGATGCATTATTCCTACTACATCTAGTGGTATAAAGAGAAGCTGTAGAGATTGCAGCACCGCACCTTGAGGGTGAAGCAAAAATTTGGTGGTTCAGCCATTTGAGTCATGCAAGAGTGACTACTTTTGCTGAGTTTACTCAAAGGTTGATTATAACATTTGGCAAAGAGAAATTAGAGGAGGAGAAGCCCTCGCCACCATTGGGGGAGACTTGTACCAGCACTGTCACAACCATGGAGGAGAAGCCATCAACATCAGCAGTTGGGGGAGCCAACACATTGGAGGAAGGAAATCTTGCAGCCATACAAGACACTTCCAATTTTCACCAAGTTATGCCTAAGTTTCCATCTCCTGTTGTTTTAGCAAATTTTATGGAGGGTTTTATACCATTGCATACTGCTTATTTAGAATAACAGAATTGCACTACGATGTGCATCCTTGAGTTATTAAAGGAAGGGATGAACCATCATCCTCATGTGCCATTGTTGACTTGCACACAACACTTGAAGTTGGGGTGTGAATCATTGGAGGATAGGATGAACCTTGTCAAAAGCAAACTCATACAAAACCATATGTACATCCTTGAGTTCGAATATAAGACAACAAATACACCATTGAGGAGTTTTACAGCATTGTCATTAAGCAGCAATAAGGAGGTTTTTCCTCCAACACACTTGGATCCTTATGGATTCAAGATGGTCATTGGTGTGAGATCTTCTCTAGGATATCTCCAAGCAGTTGCATTTCAACATCCCATGAAATGAAATAAGAGAAATATGATTTGGGAGGATGGTAGTCTTCATTGGAAGGGTATTGTTGAAGCCTAGAAAATCTCTGCTTCAAACATTGGGGAAAACCACCCGGTCGGGACCTTAGGACAGCTCCTTTTCTATTTGGTATGGTGGCTCCGACTGGATTTAAAGGACCAGTTTCCTTATAACTAAATGGGTTGGTGAGGGGATTTATTTGGATGAGTGGAAATGGGACTAAATTGACTGAAATAAAACTATCTAATTAAACTAAATGCTGATAAGGAAATTCTAACACTAACTCGGGTAATTATATGTGAATACAACTTAAGATTGTCCCAATTTAATAATAACCATGAAAATGTATTATTATTTAAATTGAAATGTGCAGAAACGAATAAAGATAACTCTGTTTAAGAAATTAAACAGAGTTATATTAGCATATTGCATTCATCATTGTATACCATCTATATATCCTTTATGAAAGACAACATTCCAATTATACTCAGAAATGATATATAAAAGGAAACGTTATGAAAACCAAATATATAAATGATAGCAAATTCTTCAAGTGAATATCATATAACAAAGGAAATCAACAGTGAACAGATAGAAATACCTCATTCATCTTGAAGACTATCAAATGAAATCTGATATTCGAATCCGGTAACTCCGATGTAAAATTAAATCCAAAGGTACAGAAATGCAACACTTCAAAGATAATTTCAGCACAAAATCACCAGATGTGATCCTTTATAAAATATAAGAGGGAATGGAGTACAGAAATGTAAGCTCCAAGTCCAAAAATATTACAACTCTGGATCCCTTCTCTAAATGCATGAGAGGGATTTAAATAAGAAATTACATAAAAACAGAATCCTACTACTACTGCTACAATCTATCAAATTAAAAATAGAAATGCTATCTTAAATGAAACTGATTCATTGCTTTTCTTTCTCGCTTGATGTAGCCAAGTTACAAATCTTCAGCATATCTTGGAGCCTCGGTGGATGACTCATATCGGAATGCAGTTGTCCAGCGTAGGTGGCATCGGAAAATTCTGGAATTAAACAATCGACAGCATTTGAAAGAAATTTAATAGCCATTTTTTGATTGTTTGGCTTAATTAAATAAGTCCACATGTTTTCCCAAGATATTGCTTGAAGTTTGTCGATTTGTTGACTTTTATTCACCATTTCTTCTTTCCACCTGTTTTCAATTTCTTTCACTTTAGGCAAATTGCCAGGAACACAGTCTGAAATGAGATTGATTGAATACAAGTTGTCATTTATAAATTGCGTGATATTACTCATCATGCTCCTAGCTCTTGATATTGCTCTCTCAGCTTTCATTATCTGATGTTCCCATTCTGTAAACAAGATTTCTTTATGTCTTTCCTCTATTCTAGGAAGATTAGCTTCTCTTCCTTTTTCTGTATCTTGCCAATTGAGAAATTCAGAAATATTTTCATCAGCATCATCAATTTCTTGTCTGAGAGTAATAATGTTCTGGATCAAGGATGAGGTAATATCACAAAATGGTTCTGCCTGTGACAGTTTTGCACAAAATTCATTCAATTGTTGAGACAACAGTTTATTAGTTTCAAGAGCTTCCAATTTGAATTCACTTAACTTAGGGAAATATTTGAACCTATCTAAAGCTGTTTGAAACTCCTTTTCTTGTACAATCTTCGCATTCTTCTCATTTTGTAATAAACCTTGTAACTTGGAAATTTCTTCATTCAATTGTTGTTGTTTGCCTAAGACCTGTTCATCAACTTTCTTCTTTTCTTCGGCCAGCTTTTCTTCTAACTCTTTGGACCTGAGTTCTTGATCTTGTAGTTGTTGTTGCAATTGAGCAACCTTTTGTTGACTTTCCTTAGTTTGCTCTTCAAGTGAAACTATATAGAGATCTTTCTGAGTCATCATCTAAGAAACTTCTGCAGCTTTATCAATTGTTGCAGCACTATATGCCCCTGCATATTGAGATAACTTAGTGAGATCCTGAGATGGATTCACTTCAGTGTTCTTGTAAACAATATTCATAAATTCTTCCGATGGAGTAGAAAACATGTCCTGATCCATCTTCCTTCTTTTTCTCTGTCTTCTAACAACAGCCTTATGCTTAGGGCTGTAAAATACATCTAAAGGAGGGATCTCCTCGATCTTCAATACAATCTTCGCTGTAGGATGTTCAGGAATGATTTCGACATCCTGCTCTACTTACTCTTTATCTTTATCCTGTAGTCCCAATTGCTGAGCGAATTGATCATATTGTTTCAATAATTGAGAGGAAACATTAAGATCAGTAGAATCTACAATCTTCTCAGTAGTTTCTTTTCCTCCCGATTGCATGTCTGCTTTCCCTGTATTTGTTTTCTGCTTAATGGTTTTGCTATCCGATCCTCTTTTTTTATTATGCACATCAGCATCAGTACTTGTGCATTTTTCTGTTGTTTGAGCAGTGGATTGCTGACCAGTATTTTGATCGGATTTATCATCAGTGTTTCCTTTCTGAGCATCAGGCTTGCCAACAGTGACCACCTTTGCAGTATGTATAGTTGGTTGGTTAA
Source organism: Pinus albicaulis (assembly GCA_034641835.2). Taxonomy (NCBI): domain Eukaryota; kingdom Viridiplantae; phylum Streptophyta; class Pinopsida; order Pinales; family Pinaceae; genus Pinus; species Pinus albicaulis. Next base: position 964,438,993 of record CM076579.1, read on the forward strand.
CGGTCGACTGTGTAATGACTTTACCAGCAGGTGTTTCTGCTGGCGTTTTGCTAGATGTACCTTCTGTCTCTGAGCCTTGTATTGGAATTCTTAGTTGGTCCAGAGGAACTCTTAACAATCTCTGACTTCTGAATAACAAAAATTTATTCATTTCCTCCTTCTGGAATTTAGACTTGGCTAAATCATAAATTTGAGGAAAATCATTCAATGAAACAAAAAAATCATCAAACTCATCTGGTTCATGCTCAAATCGAGCAATTGAAACTGAAGCAGTAACATTAAAGGCTATCTGTCGCGGATCATATTGTCTCCTTGGAATGGTTGCAAATTTACAACCCTTTATTTTGGCGACTTCCTTTTCAGCATGTTTGAAGTCATTTAAAGTGAACTGACCATAATTGAATGGGAATTGAGGCCACATTCTCTTCTTACTGTTATTTAAAGACCTAGATATTCCTTCAACTGTTAATTGATAGGAAATTTCCTGAGTGAGAAGTTTGTCTGGAACAATAAGAGGAAGAACATGTGGTTCCACAATACTACCAAAAATCTTGATGTATGTAAATTTCTCCTCCCCAAACCAATCTCCTATTGCGGATAAGTCGGCTTTAGCTTTATCAGAGAATCTAGGAGGGAAGCTATTGAAAATGGTTTGGAAAACAGGGATAAGGAAACCATGGCAGATTCTATACACATTATCTTGGAAATGAACTTTCCAAAGAAGTTTATGATATACATGAATTGGGGTAGGGTCTTTGGGAGTCCATTTCCATCCAAACAATGGAAACTCGGAATTAAAACAAAGAGCATCTAGAATATAGGCACAAAAGAAGAAAGGAGTGGAATTTCCAGCGGTCTTATCTTGTCTGTACTCGAGTATTCTATTATCCATTCTATCAGAAAGAATAACAGCCCAGTCCATAATGTCGGAATTAACAGCAGCTAGGATTAATGGGACCATTTGTATAGAAAACCTAGCTGAATTATCATTGCCAAATAATCTACACATCATGGCAGCGGCATAGCAATACGGAGGTAAGAGGGAATCTACAGAATACATACCGGATGCTTCATTTCTGTGTTTCTCTGTATTTTTCTTCCAATCTTTGATAGGATCAGATTGGACTTTATTATTATCAGCGAACTCTTTGATAAATTCTTTGTTATACACCTTCTGCAGATCCGGAAGGTGATACATTGCCTTAATGTCTTCTGCTTTAAACGACCCAAAAGACACTCCAGAAGCTGAAACAAATGTTCTGTCCTGTATCTTCACACTATCGATGACCCATCAAATTACATCATAATAAGGCACGATGCTCGCTCTGGCTGCAATTCGATGCAAAAATGAATTTGCAAGTGTTTTTTTCAGTAATCTCAGAGTCGAAATCTGAGCTATCTTCATCTGGAACCGATGCCTTTTCCACTGTGACTTTGGGGTTTTGTTTCTCCAATAGATTATAGACTCCTTCCCACGTCATTCTTCCGAGCCCTTGGCATGATGTATCTGTGACTAATCTCAGTTTTGTGGGCTTTTCTTTTGAAACTGTAGGAGTCTCAACAAACTTAACAGGAACAACAGTCTTGGCTCTTCTCGTTCTCTTCGACATTTCTTCGTTTGCTATTACTTCCCTTTGTCTGTGAATGAAAGGGCTTGGTGTTCCTTGGCTCTGCAAAACAATAAAATTTCAGTCGTGACAAACAAGCAACTTGAACGGAACGTTTATGAACAAATGATTCGTTATTTATTGGTTTCGTATAGCGCGTAAATGTTCTTTTTGGGTCACACTCACATATTAAAAACCAAATCATCAACCAATATTCATTCGATTTGCTATTAAATATCTACGTACAAATGAAGATTTGGCGCTTGTGAAATATTATAATATTCACCTATCCGGAACTTTTCGAATGTAATAAATATCATTTATCAATCGCATCGAAAGTTTTCAACTGGCACATGAATATCATAACACAGATTTCTTCGATTGGCCGATTCCGATTGTAAACTCTTGCCGATTTCCGATGGTGGGGTCCACCATATAAAATTTTTTATTTAAACGGATGAATGTTTGTTTTCCCTTTTGTAAAGTGTTTTTTATAATAAGCGCTCATCGCATCGAAGAAGTTGAAATTGACTGCAAAGAGCTTATTAGAGAATGCTCCGATCATGCGATTGCAAATGGTCGCATCGCATTGGAAGTATGCGAATGAATAACTTTAAACTCTTTGCGATTGAAGTTTTGCGATCAAATTAATCGCATCGGAGGATTTGGGTTTGTATGTCAAGTTTCTTCTAAGAGTTTTCTCCGATTCTCCGATTGCGATTGTTATTCATTGGACTTATAAACTTGATTTGTTTTTTATGATAAGGTCTTCTATATTTGATCGGATCGGAAGTTTTGAATGTTGTATTTTGTTTGTAAACAAACAAAGATGAGTTTTTTCAAAACAATGAATCTTTATTTCTAAGTCTTTTATTTCTATAAAAATAAAAAGGGACCCTATTTCTAAATGAATTTTATTCTAAAATTAAGAAAAAGGGAGGGTTGTTGTATAGTACAACAATTGGCGATTCATTGAAAGAACCAGTTATCTCTGAAAAAATAAAATGAATACTATATTTTTAGTAAGTAAAGATTTTTAAAGATAATGAAAACTATCCTAGGATAATCAAAAATAAAATCTAACTTATGAAAAAGAATAAAAATTATTTACAATTTCTTCCTAGTTTCTTGAGAATAAAAACATTTTTGGGTTATCTCAAGCTTTGATTGGTATTAATAATGAAGTAAGTGAATTTCTCCAAGTTTTGGTTTTATAATATACTCTATTGTCATAGGTATTGCCTCTGCTGCCCGCAAACGTTCATAGTCTCGACAGGGTTACCTTTTAACCATTAACTATTCATTGTCCCATCCAACTAAGATTATGACTTTTTAAAAGATAAATTCATAAGACATATTATCTCATGTTTTTTTGTCTTTTATTCATTTTTTAATTTTTTAAGAGCCACTGTTCTAGTTTGGTAGCCAGTTAATAACAATGCCATTCAATATTTATAATTAAACTGAACAAGCTGGCTCGTGATGAGACCCCTTGTCTTATATTTATAAGCCATTACCCTGTTTTGATATGCAGTATTGGTAATGTCAGTTTCATTACTTCTTATGAATATGGTAAGTCGGCTCATGATGAGACCTCTTATCTCTTAAAAATTTTACATAATTTCTTAGAATTACATTCTAAAAATTCACAACCTAAATGGATGGGGTGAAATAGTTTTATCCTTAAGAATCAATGGATGACAATTTTTTAGAGTTTTTTGAGTACCAAAACTTGAATAATCTTTACTTTTATAGATAACCTCTCTCTGCTTAATAAACTTATAATGATTTACATTTCCCTCAAGTTTTTCAAAAGATCATGCAAATAATTGATATAATCTTTCAAAGTTTAACATCTTATTTAAAACTATCAAAATATTATGATCATTTCTTTAAAAATTCTTATTTACACAAAATAAATATTTATAATATTCTTCCTAAGAATTTTTATAACAAGTAAACAGTCAATTAGAGACTTATTAACAACCTTTATTTGCAAAAACAATTAAAATTTTTTGCAGAAAGGAATATGTACAGTTTAAGAAGGGGTTACCTCCTTATGAAAAGAATTTCTTCAAGATAAGCCCATTTACAGGAAGAGATTCTCTCTTACCTGTTAGATCTTGGAGTATGAATGTATTTGAGCCTATCTTTTCAACGATATGAAATGGTCCAAGCCACATTTTCTGAAACTTGGTATGCTTACCTTTTTCTTCATGTGCTTTATCCCATTTCAGAACAAGATCACCAATTGACAAAAATTTTGAGCCGGTAGAACTTGCATCAAAAGAATATTTTACAAGCTGTTGATGTTTTTCATGAACAATTTTAGCTTTATCTCTATCTTCTTCTAGTTTAAGGATTTGATCATATCTCAATTGAATGGATGAAGAAGGATTTTCTTCAATAAATTGCACTAAGGCTAATGATGGAAGAGTTAAATTTGATGGTATCACAGCTTCTTTTCCATAAACTAAATTAAAAGGTGAAGTTCCTATTGAAGCTTTTTCAGTGATACGATCAGCCCATAAAGCAAAGATTAAAGACTTGTGCCAATTCTTTTGATTTTGATCAATAGTCCTTTTAATGATTTTGATGAGATTTTTGTTAGTGGATTCAGCCAAACCATTACCTTGTGGATAATAATTTGCTGAATATTTCAGTTTAAAACCTCTTTTGACTGCAAATTCTATTAAAATATTTCCGGAAAAATAAGATGCATTATCAAAGACAAGAGCTTGAGGTACACCAAACCTGGTTATGATGAATTGATCTATGAAATCAATAATTGCATCAGAATTGGCTACCTTCAATGGGATTTCCTCTACCCATTTTGTAAAGTAATCAGTTGCAGTAAGGATGTACTTGTGCTGTTTGGAAGAATGAGGTACTATCTCACCAATAATGTCAAGCCCCCATTGTTCAAATGGTTTCTCAATACTCACTGGTTGCAAAGGAAAAGTTGGTTTCCTTTGTCTTCCACTTGCAGTTTGGAAAATTCTGCACTTCCTTACATAGTCATGTGTATCTTTAAAAAGGGTAGGCCAGTAATAGCCAGCACGAATTATTTTTTGAGCTGTGGTATCACCTCCAAAATGACCTCCTGCTGGTCCATCATGCAACTCCTGCAAAACCTTTTCAGCTTCAGTCTTTTCAATACATCTTAATAAAATTGAATCATAATTTTTTCTAAATAACACATTATCAATGATCTCATATTTAACAGCCTTTAACCTTAAAGCACGTTTTCTCTTATAGCTGAGATCAGAAGGAGCATACCCATTTTTCAAGTAATAGATGAGATCAGCATACTGAGATTCAGAATCTGTAACACTTATCTGACTTACTTGAATATCTTGATTTGAATCTTTATTTTCTGGTATGTTATGAGCTCCTGCTAATAGTCTGCAAAAACCTTGTCCTCTAACAATCTTAGCTGGTTTAATATCAACATCATATTCTTGCAAATCTGTTACCCAATTAGCTCGTTTTTCTCCTACTTCTCTCTGAATTAATAATTGTCTCACTGCAGAGAATGGGACAATGATTTTTCTATGAGTTTTTAAGAGAAAAGGTCTGAAATGCTTGATTGATTTAAACACAGCAAAGGCTTGTTTTTCAACATCGGAATAATTCAGTTCAACTCCTTGCAGATTTGAACTAAAGAAAGAAATTGGTGCTTCAATTTTCTGATCATTGAGCTGTGTTAAAACAGCTGCATAGGATGTCTCGGTGGCTAAGGTATACAAAATAAAATCTTTAGAAAAATCCGGGGTACTCAATGCTGGTGCATTAATGATCGCTTGTTTGATTTCCTCAAAGGCTTCTTTCTCTTTATGCCCCCATTTGAATACTGAATTTTTCTTGATCATATTTTGCATAGGTAAAACAATTAAAGAAAAATCAAGAATGAATCTTTTTACAAAATTGATCTGTCCGAGAAATGATTGCATGGATTTTTTGTTATGAGGTAAAGAAATATCAGAGATTTCTTTTACTCTATCTGGATCAATGTATATACCATCTTTTGACACAAAAAATCCTAAAAGTTTTCCTTCATCCAAAGCAAAGAAAGATTTATTTGGATTTAAGGAAATACCAAACCTTCTACATCTTTCAAATATTTGCTTTAGATCATGTAGATGATTGGTTCTCTTTTTTGAAAATACTGTTATGTCATCAAGATAAACAACAACTGAATTATTGATCAGACCTTTAAACGCTATGTCCATGGCTCTTTGGAAAGTTTCTCCTGCATTTATTAATCCAAAATGCATTTTTTGATAAGCATAAGTTCCCCATTTTGTTCTGAAAGTTGTTTTTAATCTGTCATCTGGATGAACTAAGACTTGATTATAGCCTGAAAATCCATCAAGAAAGGACATAAGTTCAGAACCAGCTACCTTTTGAAGTATCTGTTCCATTTTTGGCAATGGGAAATTGTCTTTTAAACATGCCTTGTTTAAATTTCTGAAATCAATACAGATTCTTATATCACCATTCTTCTTCCTTACATGTACCATATTGGAAACCCAATTGGAGTGCCTGACAGGAAAAATGATTTTGGCTTTTAAAAGTTTATTAAGTTCTGATTTGATTTGATCTTCGAGATTTGGATGAACTTTCCTTAGCTTTTGTTGAACAGGTTTAATATCAGGAAGCATTGGAATTGTGCGTTGAATAATCGAAGTGTCATATGTTTTTAAATCATCATAATTCCAAGCGAAAACGTTTTTATATTTTTTCAAGAGTTTAATGAAAGAATTCCTTTCCTCTGGTGTTAAACTGAGTCCTAAATTAACGTTTTGAGGTTTGGAATCAGAACCAAGATTCACCAATTCAAACTTCAAAGTGGAACTTTGAAGTTTGGCATTAGTGACTTTCTTGAATCTGTCCTTAATATCATATAAGTCCTCTAATTTAAAAACAGATTTCGGAATGGGATTTTCATTACCTTTTGAAGAAATTTGTAAATCATGATCTTCTTCGTCAATAATTTGCTCATCGTATGATTTCTCTGAAGTCATGAAATTTAAAATATCTTGATCATGATAGAAAACTCTCCAATTTGTGACATTGTCTGGGACAGATGGACGAAAAATTAATTCTACAGAAAACCTATCAGGACTGCAGTCTTCAGCGGGTAGGAGTTTAGATGCAACATTAGCTAACAAGTCAGCTGATGTATTTTGATTTCTAGGAATAGGAGAAATATTAAATGCTAAAAAATGAGTGGTGAGATCTTGTACTAGGGTTTGATAGTGTTTAAGATGTCCTGAAAGGCAATGAATAGTATTCCTAACTTGTTTTATGACAATTTCAGAATCACCAAAGACTTTCAAGTATTTAACATCTAACCCTATAGCTTTATAAAGTCCTGGAACCAAGGCTTCATATTCTGCAGTATTGTTAGTACACTCAAATTCTAGCCTACATGACAGCATGGTTTTTTCTCCATCTGGATCGATTAAAATGCATCCTGCTCCAGCTCCATCACTAGACTTTGATCCATCAAAATATAATGACAAAAATAAAGATTTATCTATTGACTTATCTACAATTTCATCAGAAGTATTTACAATTCTGGAAGAATCGGATAGTGAAAAATTTTCTATTTGAGAAACAAAAGTATTTACAGAAAAAGGTGATTGGGATGCTTTGAAGTTTCCAAGAAATGATTCGACAGAATAACCTCCAAGAATATTGTTTTTGAATGCCACAGGTTCATTAGGTTGTTCAAATTCAGTGATAGTATGTGTCATATGTTTTTCTCGTTCGATTTTGATTTGATTTGGTTTCCCTTTGTAGGGAAGCCACATATGTGAATAATCAGTCGAGATATAACCATTAAGTTTCGCAAACCAGTCCCTGCTTAAAATTAATCCATAGAATTCAGGAATATCAGCAATCAAAATATCAATTCTTTGGACAATTCTAGGATCGGAAGCTAATCTGATAGTAACTGAATTTATTTCTCCTACAACTTGAACTTTAGAGCGATCCAATTGAACAATATGTACTGCCGATTTCTATGGTTCGATATTCAATTTGGCACAAACAGAAGTAGGCATTATATTGGAGGAGGCTCCAGAATCAATCAAACAATTGTGTAGATTTTTATTGTACATCTCATAAGTCAGAAGAAAAGGAGGAGTTTGAGAATTTGACTTTTCTCCAATAAGAACGGTATCAGTAGCATCTACCTTATCTGGTGGTTTACCAGCTCCCCTAGCTGCTTTTGCAACTACACCGCTTAGTAAAGGAGCAATTGGTGCAGCGTTTAATTCTTTTAGTAGCAACTTCTGCTGGTGTTTCAGTTTGCTGAGCTCATGTAAATAAATGTTGGATTTGATCTTTTTCATGTCTTCAACAATGTTGTACTACATAGGATCTGACACCACTAAAGTCTTTGTTGTCAATGTGGGAGGATTAAAAGAAGATGGCTGATTTTGAGTAGGTAATGGAGAAACTTTCTTTGCAGGGGGTTTTTCTTTGGTACTTGGAGTTGTGATTTTCTTTTTAGGAGCTGTTTGTAAAGGCTCTGCTGTAGATTTACTCCTAGTACTTACAGGCATAGCTTCTTGTTCTACCTCACTATCAGAATTAGGGAGGATAAAATCCCACATTCCATGTAATTCAGCTATTTCTTCATTCTCATCTTCCTCATCTGATACTAAAGATGTATCTTCTTCTTCTTCTTCTTCCTCTGATTCTGCGTTAGAGATTGCATTAGGAGGTTTAGATTCAACTTGGTTTCTTTTGAAATTTCAGAATGGTTTTTTAGTAGAAGTTTCAGCTACTTGTTTTTTAATTTCAACCATTTCATTTGACATGGTTTTAAGAACTTTCTGTAAACCTTCCATGTCATATGGATCTTTGGCCTTTTTCTTTGAATCATCTTTGAAACTAAATTTCTTTGATTTCCTTTCCTCCGTAGAATTTTTCTTTTCTAGAGAAATAATTTGTTTTTCTACTGCAATAGCCTCTTTCATATTCTCGGCTAATGTAGGTTTTGCAGCTCTATCTACAAAAATTGCTATGTTTGAGGGTAAGGCAGTTATATACCATTCACTTCTGACTTGTTCACTTGGCTATGAATCTGTGTGGATTTTGTTCAAGAGTTTGTTGAATCTAGCGTTGAAATCTTTAATGGGCTCTTTGGGTTCTATCTTCAAATTTGAGAGGTCATTAAGTAAAGTAGCTATTGATCGGTCATCTCCAAATTTGGTTAAAAAATGATCTGCAAAAATGGCCCAACTTGTAATGGATCCCGAAGGTAATGAAAAGTACCATGATCCTGCTGCTCCTTGAAGAGTATAAGGGAACACTCTGACTACAACATCTTCATGTGTGACTCCGTTCAAATTTACAGCCAGCATAAAGTTATTGATATGTTCTTCAGCTTGGATGTTAAGATCTGGAATAAATTTTGGAAGCCATTTTCCAGGATTATCTGGTAAATCATGTAAAGGTGCAGCCATGTTGACTGCTCCTGGAGTAGCCCATGGTCTAGCCATTATCGGAACGACTATTAGAGGAGTAGTAGAAACTGGTGGTGTTTGAATAGAAGTTGTTGGAATAGATTATGTTGAGATCGATGATGATTGAAGAGATGATGAAGACACAACTGCACTTTGTTGAGTTGTGGTTTTGGAAACAGGTGATTGAATATGAGATGATGAACTTGTATCACTTTCTGTTTCCAATTGAATTCTTTTTGTTTTGCCCTTACTAGGTAAAGGAAATTCTTTCGGAGAAATGCCAAGTTTTTCACTTTGCAGCCTAGTAAGAGGTTTCGAAGGGATAAATTTTGAGCTTACACTACCTTCAGATATTTCAGAGTCTTCAAGAGATAATGAGAATCCTTTCAATTTATGGATTAAATCTTGAACTTCAGGAGACTCAGGAGATTGGTTGTCTGAATGTTTTGAGATTTTGGTAGTGGGTGTATGGATATTCTCCGCAATTTCTTCTCTAGGATTTTGAATTTCAGAAGAAATTGAAGAAGTTAATGAGGGTGATTTGCTCTCAGAATGGACTATGGATAAAGATTTACTTGCCATTCATAGCTCTGTTGGAAATATGATGTAGAGTGTTGTCCTTGATGGCAACCCACTGAATGAAGACATGCGACTATTGACATGTGTTGTCCTTCATGGCGAACCACCTGATGAAGTTATTCTTGACGTGATGGACTTGGTAAATGATGTTTGTTAGCAATATGATGATGAAGATAATGGCAACTTACTGGATGAAGTTGTGCTTGATAGAATATGTCTTGATGATGTAAATCTGATGTATCTACAGTAAGTACAAAAGACAATGAAGAAAGGAATTCAGCTTGTGCGAAGTTTATGGTGAAAAGAGTATGTCTCAAGGAATACGCGGATCTGTCTAGGGGAAGTCGCGTATGCACGCGGAAAACAACGTGCCAAGTCACGTATGGGCAAAAGCGCTATTAAAGTGCAAAACCAGGGGTAATCACCATGGTATTGACCCATTGTATTGGGTAATGATTCGCCTAATTAACCCCGTCCAGGAATACCATCGGATGTAATGTGGTTTTGGCTCATGGTATTGAAAAAGGGGCTCATGGTATTGAAAAAGGGTAAACCTATATAAGGAGAAGAAATTCATTGTGAAAATTAGAGGTGTGGGTGTAAGATGTCTCGAGCTTGAATGAATACTTCTCTCCGAAGTGAGATCCGAAATGGAAAGGTTACACTTGAAGATAAATCAATGTATGATGCACCAATGTTGAAGAAGGGGATCTAGATCTGAAATGTACTTGTATCTACTAGATCTACTTATGGAAGGCTTAGATCTGAATTGAGGCGATCATCTGTCTGAAGTAAAAGGGTAAATCTGAACAGAATTGCTGATCTGAAGAAGTATGCTGCTTTATAATGATTGAAGATCTATACGCTACTTAGCCGCAGAGGAAGCGCGTATATACGCGGCTTCGCTGAAGGAAAAGCGCGTATGCGCAATGAAATTGGCTTTGTAATTTGTACAGAGGTATACGCAAGTTTGTGTGGATGGAAGCGCGTATATACGCGACATCAGTGAAAGGAAAGTGCGTATTCAAACTAGGGTTTGCTGAAGCATGGGGTACAGGAACATCTGATCCGTTCTACCGTATTACCGTTATTCAATCTGTGTTGTCCGAATTGGTAAGTATCTCATGGGTGATGTATGTTTGAGCTTAAAAGTGTGGAATGGGTGCATTCGAAAAAATGATGAAATGTGGCCCGTAAGTGGTGTCCTAGTGGAAGCTTTGGGATCCAAAGGTGAAAAGTCTGATGAAACGTGGTCCATAGAGGTGCCGACGGTTGTAGCCCTTCTGGGCCGTGGGGTCGTAGCTCCCTTCCAGGTGAGGCCGAAGAGATCGGGGGTCGTAGCCCCCTTCCAGAGAGGCCGGGTAAACGAGTCAAGCTGAGCTCCCTTCCAGGAGAGGCCGGTAAACGAGCGCAGTGGGTGCCTGGCGCATGATAGAGTCTCGCACCTACATATATGTTGTAAGATGTTTTCTCTATAATAAAATATTGAAGGCTGAGCAACGGCAGTGGTGGTTTTCTCCCGACTTGTGTTTCCACCTAAAATCCTGGTGTTCATGTGTGATGCTTTGTGTGATGGTTTATTCTATTCTTACTTCACATGTTTACTGTTTATTGAACATCTGATGAATGAATGATGGAATGATATAAGTGAAGAATCAATGACATAATTAGATCTCTGTGTATACACGAGTTTCATAAAGGGTATACGCGTATAGACACGAGTCTGTATCAGGAAAGTAGCATATGGGTTTAAGAAGCAAGAAAAAGTAGAAGTTTTGAATATGCAGTAAATACTGATTCACCCCCCCCCCTCTCGGTATTTTTCCCAACAATTGGTATCGGAGCAGGTTCTTCTGCAGAAGCTTGATCGCTTGAAGGAGATCCGTCGCAATGGGAAGTCAAGAAGGAGTGATGTCTATAAAATCACCTCTATTCAATGGAAGCAATATGATATTTGGGATGGTACGAACAAAAGCTTATCTGCAAAATCTTGGTGCAAAGGTATGGGCAATTATGAAAGAATGTGAACTAGTATCTAGAGAAGAAAAGGATACTTTTGTGGATACGCTAGAAGACAATAATTTGCTTGAAGAAAACACTCAACTCAAAGTAAGCCTTGAAGAAAAGAACATAATCATAGAGACTCTTGAAAATCAGCGTGAAGCAAGAGAAAAACGCATTGAGGAATTGGAGTGTGAAGTAGTAAGTCTAAGGAAAGATAATAAGAAAGTGGAATCTCACAATCTTAGATTTGCTAAAAGTTCAGAAACCTTAGATGAGATTATCAAGGCACAACGGTCTCCTCTTATAAAAAGAGGTCTTGGATATACTGGGGAATCTTCCCAGACTTCAGCACCAAATTTTCTAAAAGCAGCCACAACTAGTTCACTACATTCAGCCACTCAGCAAGGGAACAAAGGATCTTTACAGGTAAAGCATGATCATCTCAATTCAAGGAACACTAACAGGGAGATCTTTCAAAGAAACTACAACCAACAGGTAAATTCTAATAGAAGATTTCATGATCACAGAAATTTCTACTTCAATGGACAATGTTTCTCATGTCACAATTTTGGTCATAAAGCTGTTCAATGTGTTGCATATAAAACCATCATGACAAGAGAAGCAAGAAACAAAAGGATGAATATCGAACCAAAGAAGAACACCTACAAAAACTTTTCGCCTCTTCAAAATGAAGTTGAATGTACTTATTGCAATAACTTTGGTCATGAAGAATCTGAATGCAGGAGCAAGGTCCAGCCAAAAGAACATGTTCCCTCAAGCTCTAAAGTATGGAAAGAGGAAGAAATACCGGTTGAAAATTGTGGGATAGCGTTATTTGCAGAAGGTGAAGAAAATCAATGGTACATTGACAGTGGGTGCTCAAGACACATGACAGGTGACAAAAGCAAACTTCTTTCATATGATGCTCTAGAAAAGGAAAAGAAAGTTACATTTGGAAATGATACTCCTGCTATAATTAAAGGAAAAGGGTCAGTATTTCTGAAAGAAAAGGTAAAGGCTAAAAATGTCATGTATGTGGATGGATTAAGGCATAACCTGTTAAGTGTAAGTCAAATGTGTGATCAAGGAACTGAAGTGGTCTTTAGTTCAAAAGAATGTGTGGTTCGTGATCTTGATACAGGTAAAATCATTATTAAAGGAAAAAGAAATCCAAGCAACCTGTATGTACTAAACAGCATAGATCAATGTTACTTGAGCAAGTCTTCAGAAAATTGGCTATGGCATAGAAGGCTGGGGCATCTTAGTTTCTCTCAAATCAACAAAGCAAGCAGATTTCAAGCTGTTCGTGATCTTCCCAAAGTCAATCTTCCAGAAAGTATCATATGCAAATCCTGCCAATTTGGTAAGCAGACCAGAGTACAATTTAATGCCAAAGAAGGATCATCAAGTAAGCCTCTTGAACTCATTCATATTGACATCTGTGGACCTATGAGGAAAAAGTCATTACGTGGGGAAGAATACTATATCTTATTTATTGATGACTACTCTAGAATGTGTTGGATCGGGTTCCTTAAACACAAAGATCAAGAATTTGAAAAATTTCAGAGCTTCAAAGCATTGGCAGAAAATGAATTAGATCTAAAAATCAAGTGTCTTAGATCTGATCGAGGAGGAGAATACTCATCAAATGAATTCTTTGAATTTTGTGAACAACATGGCATAAAAACACAGTTCTCTGTAGCAGGCACTCCACAACAAAATGGTGTAGCAGAAAGAATGAATAGAACAATTGTTCAAATGGCTAGAGCTATGCTTGTTGATTCTGATGTTCCTGACATGTTCTGGAATGAAGCAACACATACAACAGTTAACATTCTCAACAAGGCTCATGTTCGGGTAAATAGTGACAAAACTCCATATGAATGCTGGTATGACAATTCTCCCACTGTGAAGCATTTTAAAGTTTTTGGAAGTAAATGCTTTATCAAAAATAATGATGAAAAGCTTGGCAAGTTTGAACCTAGATCAGATGAAGGGATATTTCTTGGTTACTCATCTTCAAGCAAAGCATTCACATGTTACAATAAAAGGCTTCGAAAGATTGTTGAATGTATTGATGTTGTTATTGATGAGTCCCCTGCAACTCCTAAAGAAGAAAAACAAACAACAAAAGAAGATGATAGCGACATATGGCCTTCTACATCAGATGGAAATGATATAGATAGTGGATCCAATGAAGAACCTGAAAATGATCTATCTGAAAAAGCTCCTTCCAGATATGTTCAAAAGAATCATCCTGAATCTCAAATTTTGGGAGACAATGAATCAGGTGTACGAACAAGGAGAACTCTTGTAGGATCTTCTAGTAATGTGGCACTTCTATCCACAATTGAACCACACAATGTCAATGAAGCTAGCAAATATGAATGTTGGAATCATGCCATGGATGTAGAGCTTGATCAAATTGAAAAAAATGACACTTGGGAATTGGTACCAAGACCACATGATAAAAATGTCATTGGAACTAAATGGATTTTCAAGAACAAGTTAAATGAGAATGGGGATGTTGTAAGAAACAAAGCTAGACTAGTTTGCAAAGTAAAGGGTATGCTCAGCCAGAAGGTATAGACTTTGAAGAAACATTTCTATCACGTAGTTGAACTTAGATCATAAGAATGTTTCTTTCTTTTTCAAGTTCTCAACAAATCAAAGTTTATCAAATGGATGTTAAATCTGCATTTCTCAATGGTGATCTAGAAGAAGAAGTTTATATAGAACAACCAAAAGGGTTCATTTTTGGAAATGATGAAAATCTTGTTTGTAGACTTAAGAAGGATCTATATGGTATCAAACAAGCTCCAAGGGCATGGTATTATCGTCTTGACAAATATCTTCATCAACAAGGATTTTCAAAGGGATCTGCTCATAGCAACTTGTACACAAAAATTGAAAATGAAAAACTATTGATTGTGGTTGTATATGTTGATGATATCATTTTTGGGAGCAACGAAGAATCTATGAGTCAAAAATTTGCTTCTGTCATGCAGCAAGAATTTGAAATGTCTTTACTTGGGGAACTAACATTCTTTCTTGGCTTACAAGTGCATCAAACAGCAGATGGTATATTCCTATCTCAAGCAAAATATCTTAAGCAAATTCTGAAAAAGTATGGCATGGAAGAATGCAAACCTGTAAGCACACCAATGATAACCAGATGCAATCTCAGTGCTCATGATGATTCTCCCATGGTGAATCAACCAGAATACAGATCAATGATAGGAAGTCTACTTTATCTCACTGGAACTAGACCAGACATTATGCATGTAGTTGGGATTGTTGGACGATTCCAAGCTAATCCAAAAGAGTCTCACCTTCAGGATGTTAAAATAATTTTTAAATACCTACAAGGAACTCAATACCTTG
Organism: Pinus albicaulis; assembly: GCA_034641835.2. NCBI lineage: Eukaryota > Viridiplantae > Streptophyta > Pinopsida > Pinales > Pinaceae > Pinus > Pinus albicaulis. The sequence continues at coordinate 964,454,048 of CM076579.1, forward strand.
GTCTATGGTATCCAAAGAATGTTGATCTTACTCTTCATGCTTACACTGATGCAGATTGGGCTGGAAGTGTTGATGATCGGAAAAGCACTAGTGGTGGTGCATTCTATATGGGACCTCGATTAGTATCTTGGTTCAGCAAGAAGCAAAATTATATTGCCTTATCACAGTGACGAGAATATGTGTTGCCCATCTTGTTACACTCAAATCCTTTGGATGATGCAAACTTTACAAGATTTTCAAATCAAGTGTACACCTCTGTCCCCATTGTGACAATGTGGTTGCCATCATTATTTCAAGAGAATGCGGTATGCATTGAATAAGCATTCCATCAAGTATCACTTCTTACGTGAGCAAATTAGCAGAAAAGGTGAGTGGAGTATGTTCACATTCCAGACAATTCTTGTCTATCTTTACCAAACCTACGCCCCGAGCGTTCGAGTATCTAAGACAGAAGCTGGGAGTGTTCTCTGCCAGTCAAAAGAACAAATCTGCATAAATTTAGAAGATGGTATTGGATACGCGGGTTTCCTGAAACACAGTCGCGTATATACGCGAGTTCATGCACAGAAAGCCGCGTATGTATAATTGCTGACAATTTTCTGTTTGGAGTCAGCTCTCTTCAGCACAGCTGCAGTACTGTTTGGTATCTCTGATACTGTCTGGTATCTCAGGTGTTGTTCCAGTTCTCATAATTCTATTTCTAGTGATTTGATGAATATGTTTTGATGATTTGTTGATGAAAGTGTTCAGGATGCACAAACTAATGGGGAGCCTTAGTCATATTGAAAGGATGCTTGGATGCACAGATTCAGGGGGAGCATTAGCTTTGCTGAGTATAATGCATTGTTGGCATTATGGTGGTTCTGATATATGATCTCTCTTGAGGTCTTTCTGGTGTTGGTTATGAAAAGTCATATTTGTATCTTGATGAAAAGGTCATGATGTAAAATTGTAATTTTCAGTCATGAAAGGACTTGTCAAAATTTGTAAACCCACTTGGTTGCGTAGCTGAGTTGAAATGTGTAAACCCACTTGGTTGGGTACTTGAGTCTCTTATGTAAATCCACTTGGATGGATCTTTGATGTAAGTATGACTCATTGGTGATAGGAACTTCATAGAGTCATGTACTTCATGGGAAAATATGTTTGAAGATTCAGCATGAACTCAGGGGGAGCTTGGTCACTTCAGTATATATCAGATCTGCAGAACGCTTCTTCCACATGAGGAGAAAAGGGGAAGAGTATGTTGTTTTTGATCCACCCTTTGCCCTTGATGTCAAAGGGGGAGAGTGACATGGTTTCCTTGTATTCTTAATGTACCTATCTGTTGTGGTAACCAAACACCATTGTGGTTGCCATCAAGTCCAAAGGGGGAGATTGTTGGAAATATGATGCAGAGTGTTGTCCTTGATGGCAACCCACTGAATGAAGATGAAGACATGCGACTATTGACATGTGTTGTCCTTCATGGCGAACCACCTGATGAATTTATTCTTGACGTGATGGACTTGGTAAATGATGTTTGTTAGCAATATGATGATGAAGATAATGGCAACTTACTAGATGAAGTTGTGCTTGATAGAATATGTCTTGATGATGTAAATCTAATGTATCTACAGTAAGTACAGAAGACAATGAAGAAAGGAATTTAGCTTGTGCTAAGTTTATGGTGAAAAGAGTATGTCTCAAGGAATACGCGGATCTGTCTAGGGGAAGTCGCGTATGCACGCAGAAAACAACGTGCCAAGTCGCGTATGGGAAAAAGCGCTATTAAAGTGCAAAACCAGGGGTAATCACCATGGTATTGACCCATTGTATTGGGTAATGATTCGCCTAATTAACTCCGTCCAGGAATACCATCGGATGTAATCTGGTTTTGGCTCATGGTATTGAAAAAGGGGCTCATGGTATTGAAAAAGGGTAAACCTATATAAGGAGAAGAAATTCATTGTGCAAATTAGAGGTGTGGGTGTAAGATGTCTGAGCTTGAATGAATACTTCTCTCTGAAGTAGATCTGAATGGAAGGGTTACACTTGAAGATAAATATGAATGTATGATGCACCAATGATGAAGAAGGGGATCTAGATCTGAAATGCACTTGTATCTACTAGATCTGATTATGGAAGGCTTAGATCTGAATTGAGGCGAACATCTGTCTGAAGTAAAAGGGTAAATCTGAACTGAACATCTGATCTGAAGAAATATGCTGCTCTATAATGATTGAAGATCTATACGCTACTTTGCCGCAGAGGAAGCGCGTATATACGCGGCTTCGATGAAGAGAAAGCGCGTATGCGCTATGAAATATCTACAGAGGTATACGCTGGTTTGTGTGGACAGAAGCGCATATATACGTGACATCAGTGAAGTGAAAGTGCGTATTCAAACTAGGGTTTGCTGAAGCATGGGGTATGGAACATCTGATCTGTTCTACTGTATTACTGCTATCTAATCTGTGTTGTCTGAATTGGTAAGTATCTGTTGGTGATGTATGTTTGAGCTTAAAAGTGTGGAATGGGTGCAGTCTGAAAATATGATGAAATGTGGCCTGCAAGTGGTGTCCTAGTGGAAGCTTTGGATCCAGTGTGAAAATTGATGAAACGTGGTCCATAGAGGTGCTGACGGTTGTATCCTTCAGTCAGGGGGTCGTAGCTCCCTTCCAGGTGAGGCTGGTAAACGAGATCAGGGGGTCGTAGCTCCCTTCCAGGAGAGGCTGGTAAACGAGTCAGGGGGTTGGAGCTCCCTTCCAGGAGAGGCTGGTAAACGAGCGCAGGTGGGTGCCTGCGTGCTGGTCAAGTCTGCGCCAGCACATATGTTGTAAGATGTTTTCTCTATAATAAAATATTGAAGGCTGAGCAACTGCAGCGGTGGTTTTCTCCCGACTTGGGTTTCCACCTAAAAATCCTGGTGTTCATGTGTGATGCTTTGTGTAATGATTTACTCTGTTCTTATTGCACATGTTTACTGTTTATTAAACATCTGATGAATGAATGATGGAATGATTTAAGTGAAGAGCTAATGACATAATTAGATATCTGTGTATACACGAGTTTCATAAAGGGTATACGCGTATATACGCGAGTCTGTTTCAGAAAAGTAGCGTATGGGTTTTAGAGGCAAGAAAAAGTAAAAGTTTTTGAATATGCAGTAAATATTGATTCACCCCCCCCCCCCCCTCTCAGTATTTTTCCCAACAAGCTCATGCCCTCCTTCTAGCGCCAAAAATTTTGAAGCCTAGAAAATCTCTGCTTCAAACATTGGGGAAAACCACCCAGTCGGGACATTAGGACAGCTCCTTTTCCGTTTGGTATGGTGGCTCCGACGAGATTTAAAGGACCAGTTTCCTTATAACTAAATGGGTTGGTGAGGGGATTGATTTGGATGAGTGGAAATGGGACTAAATTGACTGAAATAAAACTATCTAATTAAACTAAATGCTGATAAGGAAATTCTAACACTAACCCGGGTAATTATATGTGAATACAACTTAAGATTGTCCCAATTTAATAATAACCATGAAAATGTATTATTATTTAAATTGAAATGTGCAGAAACGAATAAAGATAACTTTGTTTAAGAAATTAAACAGAGTTATATTAGCATATTGCATTCATCATTGTATACCATTTATATATACTTATGAAAGATGACATTTCAATTATACTCATAAATGATATATAAAAGGAAACGTTATGAAAACCAAATATATAAATGATAGCAAATTCTTCAAGCGAATATCATATAACAAAGGAAATCAACAATGAACAGATAGAAATACCTCATTCATCTTGAAGACTGTCAAATGAAATGTGATACTCTAATCCAGTAACTCCGATGTAAAATTAAATCCAAAGGTACAGAAATGCAACACTTCAAAGATAATTTCCACACAAAAATCACCAGATGTGATCCTTTATCAAATATAAGAGGGAATGGAGTACAGAAATGTAAGCTCCAAGTCCAAAAAATATTACAACTTCGGATCCCTCTCTAAATGCATGAGAGGGATTTAAATAAGAAATTACATAACAAAATCCTACTACTACTGCTACAATCTATCAAATTAAAAACAGAAATGCTATCTTAAATGAAACTGATTCATTGCTTTTCTTTCTCGCTTGATGTAGCCAAGTTACAAATCTTCAGCATATCTTGGAGCCTTGGTGGATGACTCATCTCGGAATGCAGCTGTCCAGCATAGGTGGCATCGGAAAATTCCGGAATTAAACAATCGACAGCATTTGAAAGAAATTTAATAGCCATTTGTTGATTGTTTGGCTTAATTAAATAAGTCCACATGTTTTCCCAAGATATTGCTTGAAGTTTGTCGATTTGTTGACTTTTATTTACCATTTCTTCTTTCCACCTGTTTTCAGTTTCTTTCAGTTTAGGCAAACTCCCAGGAACACAGTCTGAAATGAGATTGATTGAATACAAGCTGTCATTTATAAATTGCGTGATATTACTCATCATGCCCCTAGCTCTTGATATTGCTCTCTCAGCTTTCATTATCTGATGTTCCCATTCTGTAAACAAGATTTCTTTATGTCTTTCCTCTATTCTAGGAAGATTAGCTTCTCTTCCTTTTTCTGTATCTTGCCAATTGAGAAATTCAGAAATATTTTCATCAGCATCATCAATTTCTTGTCTGAGAGTAATAATGTTCTGGATCAAGGATGAGGTAATATCACAAAAAGGTTCTGCCTGTGACAGTTTTGCACAAAATTCATTCAATTCTTGAGACAGTAGTTTATTAGTTTCAAGAGCTTCCGATTTGAATTCACTTAACTTCGGGAAATCTTTGAACCTATCTAAAGCTGTTTGAAACTCCTTTTCTTGTACAATCTTCGCATTCTTCTCATTTTGTAATAAACCCTGTAACTTGGAAATTTCTTCATTCAATTGTTGTTGTTTGCCTAAGACCTGTTCATCAACTTTCTTCTTTTCTTCGGCCAGCTTTTCTTCTAACTCTTTGGACCTGAGTTCTTGATCTTGTAGTTGTTGTTGCAATTGAGCAACCTTTTGCTGACTTTTCTTAGTTTTCTCTTCAAGTGAAGCTATATAGAGATATTTCTGAGTCATCATCTGAGAAACTTCTGTAGCTTTATCAATTTTTGCAGCACTATATGCCCCTGCATATTGAGATAACTTAGTGAGATCCTGAGATGGATTCACTTCAGTGTTCTTGTAAACAATATTCATAAATTCTTCCGATGGAGTAGAAAACATGTCCTGATCCGTCTTCCTTATTTTTCTCTGTCTTCTAACAACAACTTTATGCTTAGGGCTGTAAAATACATCTAAAGGAGGGATCTCCTCGATCTTCAATACAATCTGCCCTGTAGGATGTTCAGGAATGATTTTGACATCCTGCTCTACTTGCTCTTTATCTTTATCTTGTAGTCCCAATTGCTGAGCGAATTGATCATATTGTTTCAATAATTGAGAGGAAACATTAAGATCAGTAGAATCTACAATCTTCTCAGTAGTTTCTTTTCCTCCCGATTGCATGTCTGCTTTCCCTGTATTTGTTTTCTGCTTAATGGTTTTGCTATCCGATCCTCTTTTTTGATTATGCACATCAGCATCAGTACTTGTGCATTTTTCTGTTGTTTGAGCAGTGGATTGCTGACCAGTATTTTGATCGGATTTATCATCAGTGTTTCCTTTCTGAGCATCAGGCTTGCCAACAGTGACCACCTTTGCAGTATGTATAGTTGGTTGGTTAACGGTCGACTGTGTAATGACTTTACCAGCAGGTGTTTCTGCTGGCGTTTTGCTAGATGTACCTTCTGTCTCTGAGCCTTGTATTGGAATTCTTAGTTGGTCCAGAGGAACTCTTAACAATCTCTGACTTCTGAATAACAAAAATTTATTCATTTCCTCCTTCTGGAATTTAGACTTGGCTAAATCATAAATTTGAGGAAAATTATCCAACGAAACAAACAAATCATCAAACTAATCTGGTTCATGCTCAAATCGAGCAATTGAAACTGAAGCAGTAACATTAAAGGCTATCTGTTGCGGATCATACTGTCTTCCTGGAATGGTTGCAAATTTACAACCCTTTATTTTAGCGACTTCTTTTTCAGCATGTTTGAAGTCATTTAAAGTAAACTGACCACAATTGAACGGGAATTGAGGCCACATTCTCTTCTTACTGTTGTTTAAAGACCTGGATATTCCTTCAACTGTTAATTGATAGGAAATTTCTTGAGCGAGAAGTTTGTCTGGAACAATAAGAGGAAGAACATGTGGTTCCACAATACTACCAAAAATCCTGATGTATGTAAATTTCTCCTCCCCAAACCAATCTCCTATTGTGGATAAGTCGGCTTTAGCTTTATCAGAGAATCTAGGAGGGAAGCGATTGAAAATGGTTTGGAAAACAGGGATAAGGAAACCATGGCAGATTCTATACACATTATCTTGGAAATGAACTTTCCAAAGAATTTTATGATATACATGAATTGGGGTAGGGTCTTTGGGAGTCCATTTCCATCCAAACAATGGAAACTCGGAATTAAAACAAAGATCATCTAGAATATAGGCACAAAAGAAGAAAGGAGTGGAATTTCCAGCGGTCTTATCTTGTCTGTACTCAAGTATTCTATTAGCCATTCTATCTGAAAGAATAACGGCCCAATCCATAATGTCGGAATTAACAGCAGCTAGGATTAATGGGACCATTTGTATAGAAAAAATAGCTGAATTATCATTTCCAAATAATCTACACATCATGGCAGCGGCATAGCAATACAGAGGTAAAAGGGAATCTACAGAATACATACCGGATGCTTCATTTCTGTGTTTCTCTGGATTTTTCTTCCAATCTCTGATAGGATTAGATTGGACTTTATTATTATCAGCGAATTCCTTGATAAATTATTTGTTATACACCTTCTGAGGGTCCGGAAGGTGATACATAGCCTTAATGTCTTCTGCTTTGAACGACCCAAAAGACACTCCAGAAGCTGAAACAAACGTTCTGTCCTGTATCTTCACACTATCGATGACCCATCGAATTACATCATAATAAGGCATGATGCTCGCTCTGGCTTCAATTCGATGCAAAAATGAATTTGCAAGTGTTTTTTCTGTAATCTCATAGTCGAAATCTGAGCTATCTTCGTCTGGAACCGATGCCTTTTCCACTGTGACTTTGGGGTTTTGTTTCTCCAATAGATTGTAGACTCCTTCCCACATCATTCTTCCGAGCCCTTGGCATGATGTATCTGTGACTAATCTTAGTTTTGTGGGCTTTTCTTTTGAAACCGTAGGAGTCTCAACAAACTTAAAAGGAACAACGGTCTTGGCTCTTCTCGCTCTCTTCGACATTTCTGCGTTTGCTATTGCTTCCCTTTGTCTGTGAATGAAAGGGCTTGATGTTCCTTGGCTCTGCAAAACAATAAACTTTCATTCGTGACAAACAAGCAACTTGAACGGAACATTTATGAACAAATGATTCGTTATTTATTGGTTTCGTATAGCGTGTAAATGTTCTTTTTGGGTCACACTCACGTATTAAAAACCAAATCATCAACCAATATTCATTCGATTTTCTATTAAATATCTACGTACAAATGAAGATTTGGCGCTTGTGAAATATTATAATATTCACCTATCCAGAACTTTTCGAATGTAATAAATATCATTTATCAATCGCATCGAAATTTTTCAACTGGCACATGAATATCATAACACAGATTTCTTCGATTGGCCAATTCCGATTGTAAACTCTTGCCGATTTCCGATGGTGGGGTCCACCATATAAAAGTTTTTATTTAAACGGATGAATGTTTGTTTTCCCTTTTGTAAAGTGTTTTTTATAATAAGCGCGCATCACATCGAAGAAGTTGAAATTGACCGCAAAGAGCTTATTAGAGAATGCTCCGATCATGCGATTGCGAATGGTTGCATCGCATCGGAAGTATGCGAATGAATAAATTTAAACTCTTTGCGATTGAAGTTTTGCGATCAAATTAATCGCATCGGAGGATTTGGGTTTGTATGTCAAGTTTCTTCTAAGAGTTTTCTCCGATTCTCCGATTGCGATTGTTATTCATTGGACTTATAAACTTGATTTGTTTTTTATGATAAGGTCTTCTATATTTGATCGGATCGGAAGTTTTGAATGTTGTATTTTGTTTGTAAACAAACAAAGATGAGTTTTTTCAAAACAATGAATCTTTATTTTTAAGTCTTTTATTTCTATAAAAAGAAAAAGGGACCCTATTTCTAAATGAATTTTATTCTAAAATTAAGAAAAAGGGAGGGTTGTTGTATAGTACAACAGGTACCAACGTAGAACATGATGGGAGGCACCTAAATTTGGATGAATGGGTGTGGATGGTGAGCAAGAAGCTGGAAAGCTACTTGCAAATCTATGATATTGGGCAGCAGGAGGCTTGGCTGCATTGGCTACTTTTGAAGGAGTTTGGCCATCATGTGACATATCCTCTTTCAAAGGGTATAGATGGAGGAAGTATGGCAGGATACTTGCATCATAGGGAAGCAAGGAGTATAGATGCATTATATTGATATGAAATTCTTCATATCAATCATTATGTTTTCATCACATGATTTGTACGATGGATGTATGAGGAGGCAGCAAAAACTTTTGTTGCTTGGGTTGTTCTTGCGAGAGCATGGGAAAATTCTCTCTCATACTTTGCATGATGTTGTAGGAGTAGGAGGTGGAACTATCATGGTGCAAAGGGGCTACTACTTAGCCGTGGATGATCAGGATGTACTTCCACTTTGGAAGAAAATTCCTATATGTAGCAGCATTGTGAGAGATGTCTTTAGAAAATGTGCATGTCAAAGAATGGAGCTATGGGTTGGTTGGAGCCTATTTACATAGGCCAAAACGCTGTCACTTTGGATCTTAGACTTATTGATGGAGTGTCCCCAGTATCACTTCACATTTGCTGCACTAGGTGGACAAGGAGGAGGTGAGAGTGATTGAGTAGTAGATGGAAACATCTATTACATTTATATGATATTATTAACTTGGATTTCCAATAATAAGAGGGAAGACCCTCATGTAGAACATGGTAAGAATATTGTTTTTGCATCTATTGATTATCTAAAATAGTATTTTGTAATATTCCAAATTGGAAATAGCAGCAATATAAAACATAATTATGTATAATGCAGAAAATATGAACATTACATAAGAGGGATAAATGTGAAGCCATCACTTTATTAAGATATCAACATAAATATACAAAAATATCATGAGGGAAAAACCGCTCAAGCAATATGAACAAGCCTCCAATGATCAAAACAATTAGCACATGCATTGTTGTAACTGTATAGAATGTCGGAGAGAAGTGAAAACACTGTCTATATTAGTGTAGCTGCTGCTAAATACATATATAAATGAAATTTTTCTGATAGAAAAGAAATAAATTCCCAGCAAAGAAGATGGGGGCTCTAATACAAGATTTCTAGCCAACCCGAAAAAGAATGCTAGAAATGCCAAGAAATATACAATGTGACAAATAATATGGGATTAATATGCCACTGCAAACTAGATATGATATGAAATGAGGCTATGATATATCTGAAATGGTGATGTCCTCCCCCAATGGTATTTGTAAATAGAATGCTAATCTCTCTACTCATAAATAGACCCTCCTCATGAGCTCAATGAACCCTCCTAGCAATTGCCTCCAAAAATAACGCAGTTCAGAATTGTGACTGCACTATGAGGGATGGTAGATGGTTGGCCTGATGCCAAAGATGATAAAATATTCCCACGAGCCTTCCTTTCTGATCATCCAATGTATAGGCTACCTCCACACTGAAAAACAAACCCAGAAATAGCTCTATGTGATCCTCTTTTGCTGCACCCTACAACACAACCCAACTCTAAACAGAAACTACGTTGTAGCCAAAGGAGTAGCTTGGAAAAAATTCTAGAATGAGGAAATTCAGCTCAAAGAACCTCTCCTTCCCTAAGTATTAGGTATGGATTCCCTATTAGGAACACCCTTTTTCTAAACAGCACAACAACCCTCCTAAACAATAAGAGGAAGTAAAAGTATAAACAAACCAATATCAAATGATAAACTAAAACATGAATAACAATGGTTGCTATCCCCTCCATATATAGCATGAGAGCCTCCTCACATTGGGTCCCATCCATACTTGCCACCAAGCTCATGCAAGTTGTCCTCCACTAAAATTGTGCTATCTCATCATAGAGACCACTCCTCCATGACAGCGTTGTTGATTTGGTCAAAGTTGACTGAATCAACATGATACAATCCCTGTTCACACCAAAAGGTGCTTAATCTAGCTACTTATTCTTCCTCCTTTCACATTAGGAGTGTTATTATTCCTTCTAAAAGGGTTTTATGAGTCTCCCCACCCAATTATTCATCTACCTAGTGATAAAAAAAACTATAATATTCCATTGAGATGAAGGCTAAATTTTTGGAATATTACAATCCTCCCCTCCAAAATGTTGCTTTTCCTCAAGCAAATGTAAAGGTGGAGAAAAATTTCTCCCTTCCTCTTCTTGTGGCCTCCTCATCAATAGTTCCCACCACAGCTCAACTTAATCTGCCATAAATCTGCCCTCCAATGGCTCCTCCCAAGTATGAAAAACCAAATGGTGTTCATCATGAGAAAGTGGAAGGTGTAAGTGGAAACCTTCTTGTTTTCTAATGGCCTCCTCAAGGTAGGTGTGATGATAAAAATAGGGAATCTCGTCCCCAATCAGAGTCTCCCATACCCATGCTATCATCCAAATGAAATGAGTCATTCTAGGTAGGTCATCAAAGAAATCCTCAACCCCTAGTTTATGCAATATGTTGGGGCTACATGGAGAGATTATATTTTCCCATCCAAGTTGTTTCTCCCTCCATTTTATGGTAAATTTGGGGTTGTTTCTGACCTTGGGATGAAATTTCATGACCTCTAAGAATGGCCCAAGTTACCCCACCAAACAAATCAGCCATGAAGTGCCTCCTCCAAGAACTCAAGTTCTCCAAATGGCTCCTCCTGTATGAAGAAAAGAGAAGTAGTGTGGAAATAATGGTTTGCCCATTTTTTCTCCTAAAACATACAACATGTAAAGTAGGGAGAATCATACTCCCAATGGGAACCTCCAACTCTTGTCCCACTCTCCAAACAAAGCTTCCCATGAATATAAAAATATTAGCAATATATGGAAGCAAAAACCAATGAAAACAAGCTACCATATGACAACTGGAAAGTGGATCATAGTTCCACACATGGACCAGCGCAGGGCATCCCTTGTTTTCCTCAAAAAAAATAATAACAAGTTCCCTTCCAGCCAATTGTTTGCTGCCACAATCATCCTACAAGATAGGATCATGAAAATAAAATGTGGTGCTAATGGTGCACACCAAGAATCATGTGGCCTCCCCCACAAACCACCAATAGGATAGCCAATATCAATGCTATATTTTTCCTCAAGTACATCATAATATAATTCATAAGAAGGAATGACACTCCTTAACACAACATGCTGCTCATATAAAGTAAAGAAGTGCAAATCATAATGCAAAAATGTACCTTCTCTACTATGTACTTTGGTCCTTGAGCTGAAATGGCTCAACTGGAAATTCTCCCTCACCCTCAATGAGTAGGGAAGTGGCTGTGACATCCTCGCCATCACCATCTAGGCTATGCATCTATCCATATGCTGATATATATCCTACTGGATTCCCTCCCAAGTGATCTTCTCCATCAAGAATGATATGCATCAAAGTGCATAGAAAGGAAGTCCTCATGTGGCACATGTAGTAGCTTCTCCTTGAGCTCAGAAGATCTAGTCAAGAAGAATATTCCATAAGAATAGATGACCACATCATCCACCATATATCTATCATATCCCTCTGGGTCATCAAGAATCATGCAAGCACCAAGATCCTTGGAGTACTCTACCAAGAGTTAAGATCTCCAATATGGATCAATCCTCCTAGGAGACAACGCTGAAGATATGAAATATGAAGCTCCCCACATGATTTTGTATTCTCCTTTGACATACCTCATGCCAAATTCATCCTCAAAAATGCTGCCATGCCCATCATGTAGTTGCTCATTCTCAAATAGAAGTGGTGATTTTTGGAAGTTGACCTCCCATGAGAAGCTACCATCCAAAAAGATCTCTTGATCTTGGGCAATGTAAGCATGAGTGGCCTCCATATACTCTAATGTATGGAGGATTACTTCCTCAAAGGAAGTACCCTCTGTTTCTCCAAATCCATGGAGCAGCCCCCTTGCACCATGAAGGTGTTGTCCTCCATCACTGCAGCAACTTCTATCAGCGTAGTATATGTAGTGAGAGTGGGTGATGCTGAAAATGGGAGAATGTCTCTCTCCTCCTTGAGTCTATCCCAAAATCTGTGTTGTACTATACTCCTCCAAGATATTCACCCCTCCAGAATCTAAGAGTGGTAAACCAAAGGGCAATATGTCTCTCACCAACTCTAGATTTGGTGGCCTCCTCGGTGGAATGCCCCCATGTAGTGAGACATCAAAATCTGAAGTGGACTATATATATGAGTGGACTGATTTGTCCCTCTCTTCACTATGCAATATAGTCTTCTTCTTTTGTGCAGAAACCTCCTGAAATAAATAAGGGTGAATTCTCATCATCCCTTGATGTTGATCCTTCTCTTCTTCCATCTCACAAGATTCACAACCCATAAAAACTGATGCATGCTGCTCCGGAATTGTGTTTTGGTTCCCACATGTTGGATCATTTGGAACTCCTTGCAAAGACACAAGGGCTCCTCTAATGGAAGAAATGGTTTCCTTCCCATCTCCATGTGGGGATGGATCTCCTCCTGATGGTATAGAACCGTTAGCTCTTTTCTTCTTATCCTCTTCATAAATATTTGAAAATGCCTCATCATCAATGAGAGACTCTTGACCTTGGTCTTCCCTTGAAGGAGGAACCTCCATGTCTTCATCTATAGAAGAGGGCTCTTCTAGAAGTGGAGATATTTCCCTTGGAAAGGTATCATGCGTGCTTTTATCCCCTTCAACAGAAATAAGGATTGGAGTTGGAAGAATAGATCTCTCCAACTCATGCAAGGGTTTTTAGTTTTTGGGTTCAAAAAATTATGTTTTACAATGTTTAATATCAAATATTCTCACTAATTTATTATTCAACCCTGAATCAGTGTTTACTTTTTCATGAATAAATGAAGAAGAACTAAAAAACCACCAATCATGGGCCATACCTTTGAGGTGCACTGCTGCTACTCTAATGGCCTCCTTTTCTGAAACTTGTTGTATCTAGAAATAAGAATCTAGCTTCTCCACCCAAGCTTTAGCTGTGCAATTTTATGATCCATAAAAGTTAGATAGAAATATTATACCTCTCTTGCTTCTATTATGTTTTATGGATCTTCTATCTTCCTTGAGTTGGAAAAACCCTTGGAAGTCCAAGTGCTCTTTGAATCTCCATGATTGAGACTCATACTCCTGAATATAGTCACTCAAGGTCTCCTCCCTTGGTGCACCTTCTTCCTCCATCCTTCTTGTAGTGAATGTGGGCCATAAACTGTGTTGTGGATCTACATGTGTGGCTGAATGCTCACACCCATCATGTGAAAATCTAGGGCTTGCTTCCCTTTCAAAACCTCTTCGAATTTTCCTACACTTCTCCCCTTTCATCTCCTTGAGATCTTCTTTGATATTTTTCATAGTTTGGAAAAGAAGCTGGGAGATCCTCTCTTTCTTCATTTCTCCAAATAAAGGAGTCATGCCTTTGTTTCTTCTTTGAAACTTCTCTTTTACATGAGAAGAAGCTTCTCCTTCTAATGGCATAATGTCTTGAATGCACAGGCTGAGCCAAGATTATGCTCTGATACCACTGTAATATTCCAAATTGGAAATAGCAGAAATATAAAACATAATTATGTATAATGCAAAAAATATGAACATGAAATAATAGGGATCAATTTTCAGCCATAATTTTATTAATATATCAATATAAATATAAAAATATATCATGAGGGACAAGCCACTCAAGCAATAGGAACAAGCCTCCAATCATCAAAACAATCAGCACATGCGTTGTTGCAACTGTATAGAATGTCGGAGAGCAGTGACAACGATGTCTATATCAGTGTAGCTACTGTTGAATACATATATAAATGAAATGTGGCTGATATAAACAAAATAAATGCTCAGAAAAGAATATGTGGGCTCTAATACAAGATTTCTAGCCAACCCGGAAAAGATTGCTAGAAATGCGAAGAAATATACAATGTGACAAATAACCCTGGGGTTAATATGCCATTGCAAACTAGATTTGATACGAAATGAGGATACAAAAGATCTGAAATGGTGATGTCCTCCTCCAATGGTATTTCTAAGTAGAAGGTTGATCCCTCTACTCAGAAATAGACCCTCCTACTGAGCTCAATGAAACCTCCCAGCAATTGCCTCCAAAAATAACGCAATTCATAATTTTGACTGCATTGTGAGGGATGGTATATGGTTGGCCTAATGCCAAAGATAAGAAAATATGCCCAGGAGCCTTCCTTACTGATCCTCCAATGGATAGGCTACCTCTCCACTAAAAAACAAGCCCATAAGTAGCTCTATGTGATCCTCTTTTGTTGCACCCTGCAACACAACCCAGCTCTAAACAGAAACAATGTTGTAGCTGAAGAAGGTAGCTTGGCCAAAATTTCGGAATGAGTAAATGTAGCTCAAAGAACCTCTCCTTCCCTGAGGATGAGGTAGGGATTCCCGATCAGTAACACCCTTGTGCTAAACAACACAAAAACCCTGCTAAACAACAAGAGGAAGCAAAAGTCTAAACAGACCAACATCAAATGATAAACTAAAACATGAATAATAATGGTTGTTATCCCCTCCATATATAGCATGAGAGCCTCCTCACATTGGGTCCCATCCATACTTGCCACCAAGCTCATGCAATTTGTCCTCCACTAAAACTGCGTTGTCTCATCATAAAGACCACTCCTCCATGATAGCGCTGTTGATTTGGTCAAAGTTGACTAAATCAACATGATCCAATCCCTGTTCACACCCAAATGTGCTTAATCCATCTGCTTATTCTTCCTCCTTTCACATTAGGAGTGTTATTATTCCTTCTAAAGGGGTTTTATGAGTCTCCCCACCCACTTATTCATCTACCTAGTGATAAAAAAAACTATAATATTCCATTTAGATGAAGGCTAAATTTTTGGAATATTAAATATTTGCATTGTCTTACCATTTCTATACAGTGCATTGCTCCACAAGAGGGCAAGCTTCTTATTGAGCTCCATGGGCAATTTTTTGCCAACTGTTATGATGGAGACAACCATTTTTTGTATGACCTTGGGCAAGTGTTTTATTATTTATTGTATGCTCAATTGGTACACTCAGCCATTTTCTATTCACTAGTAGATGTGATGACACATACAACTAGAAATTTGTTAAGAAACAACTTTCCATGTTATTTTCTGAAACAACAATTAGAAAAATTGCACTGTGCCCACTTGGGAAACTATTGGTACTTTCCAGCACTACATGAAACCTTCATTATTCCTCTCATTTGGATGCCATATGATGGTCATGTTCGATTCATCATATATGGGATGGTTTGGGCCAACTTGATTCAATGTTGGAGAGGAGATCTTTGGAGATATAGTCTTCTTCCTGCCACTTGAGGGCAACTTTATTGCAACCAAAGATCAGCAGATACTCTACACTTATCATAAGTGGAGAGGAGTAAAATGTGGGGTAGGATATTATGTCTACCATGTTCAGATATTCAACCCACCTACATTGTAGGAGCTAAAGGCGGAGGAGGATTTTCATGAGTTTCCATGTTGGGAGGTAACTCACTTTGTATGGATGATTTCTTGGGGATAGAGGATCCACATGGGGATGATGATTCCAAATACATTTAAGATCCCATGCCTCAGAAGGACCTCTGGACAACACCTTATTACCTCCTTGAGTATTTTACTTCTTCATGATGATAGCTATCTAGCTAGCTTGCATGCTTTTGGGGGGCAATATGGATATTTATTGATGAGATAACATCTCATTCCTTGGAGGAGTTTATTGTATGAGGATGCTACAATAGGAGGAGGGGAGACTTCTCAGTTCTATCCTTGCATTTTATTGAGGACAAGCAACATTTGGGAGGGGAGGACTGTAATATTCCAAAATCAGCTTACAGTTAATTGGAATATTGATTTTTGTTTTTATCACCTAGCAGTTGAATAAATGGGTAAGGAGGCCCATGCATAATAAAAATATGAATAAAAACCATCATAATGTGAAAATGGATCATCATAGGAGCTAGATTTCACACCCTCATGTGTGAAAAGGGACACTTGCATGTGGACAAGGTCAAGTTTGACCAAGTCAACAACATTGGGATAAGATGTGGAGATCATCTTTGGAGACATCGCAGAGATAGTGGGAGGAAGATTCCTTGGTGGAGGAAACCCTAATGACTGGGACCCTAATGAGTGGGACCCGAGGTTGGAGGGTTTCCATTTGTATAAAAGGAGGGAAAGGCAACCATAGTAAGATATGTTATGGATCATTGATTTTGTGGTCTAAATGACTATTGTGCTTTATTCAACTGTTTAGTTGAGATTATTGTGCTGTTTAGCACAAGGCATTCCTGTTTAGGAATTCCTTCTCCTTTCTTGAGAGGCCTCTTGAAGGAGCTTGTACTTCATTTATCCACATCCAAGCTTGAGGCCAAGCTACCTCCTTTAGCTACACCGCATTTTCTATTTAGAGAGGGGTTGTGTTGCACGGTGTTGCAGTGGAGGTTTCACAACGCCACTTCCAGAGCTTATTTTTTAGAGGAGGAAGCTTTCCTTCCTTTGGGAAATCAGTGAGGAATATTCTGGAGTATATTGTAGACCTTGGCACTTGGCCAACACATTTTCTATCTCCTACAACGTAGTCCCTCTCCCTGACTGTGTTATTTTTAGTGAGCATTTGCAGTGAGGGTTTGTAGTGATTGTTGGAGGCTGAGATCTTCAGTGATTGGATCAGCCTTTCACCTAAAGGATCCATTTGATGAGATTCATTCATCACATGTTCTATATACAAACACCTTCATCTAGAGCTTGAGTTGCAGCTATTATTCATTCCTATGACTGTAACTCCGACATTTTTGTACTTTTGCATATTTAACAATGTTACCGATGAAATAGGTAACCTGACCTCAAAACGGGAACTTTAGCCCAAAAAGACTCAAAAAACATGAAAAACACCCCAAAAACAAAAAAAGTGTATTCCAGAACGCACTTGGTTTTTTTTGAAGGTCAAATTTCAACATTTTATAAAATTATGCTAAAAACAAAATTGTTTCTTGAAAAGAGGATTGAAAAAACACCCTCGAAACAAAACCAGTTGCTGCGGGAATAACAAAAAAAAAAAATTGTGTCATATTTTTGACATTTTTAAAAATAGAAATAACATTTTTTAATTTTTAAAATTCAAACATTGAAATAAACCTAAAATTTAAGAAAAAAATAAATTTAAAAAATAAAAACATTTTAAAGCTTAAAATTTAAAAATATATTGGAATAAAAAAATAAAAATAAAAACAAAATAAAAATTTTAATTCAAACATTAAAAAAACCTAAAATTTAAGAAAAAAATAAAAAATAAAATTTAAAGATTAAAATTTCAAAATATAAAAAAAAAAAAAAAGGTTAAAAAAAGAAAGAAATTATAAAAAATAAAATATAGAAATTAAATTTTAAAAAGAAAAGGAAAATGTTTATTAAATTAAAAAAATTAATTTTAAAATAAAAAATTAAATTTAAACAAATAAATTTAAAAAACAAAAAAAAACAAAAAAAAAACAAAAAAAAACATTATTTAAATTAAAAGTAAAAAAATGAAAAATTAATTAAAAATAAAAAATGAAAAATAAAATACAATAAAAATATTAAATTTAAAAAAATATATATTTAAAAAACAAATAAATTTTAAAAAATAAATTAAATTTAAATTATAAAAAATAAAATATATATATATATGAACTTAAATTAAAACTAGCAATTGCACCGGGGGTGCAAGGGAACGCCGGAAGGAGAGATGTGAATCATTTTGTGCTATATGAGGGGTAAAAATTAAATTGTGATTTAGCAGAAGAAAATCCAAAGCTGAACAGATAATCATAAATGGTAAGTAGAGAGATGATCACCTATGGTGGAAAGCCAATAGCTATTAATGTCTCGATTCTTTTCACGTTCAAACTATCTATACTATATACTAAAGAAGCAACCTGTCTCCATGTCACAAACCGACCATTCAAATGGCCTGCACATCCTCGAGACTGATGGCATCCTCATATATGAAGACGACAATGAGACCTTGATGTGAAATTCCCGTAGTTTCATACAGTTTACAACCAAGAACACGTACATGATTCACACTGGAATTAGGAACAATTTATTCCTCAATATCTATAAATGTAATCAATCACACGAGCTCTCTCGTCTCTGGCCAGATTTATGTAATTTTATTTTTATTTCATTTTATTTATTTATTTGCTAATTAAGAATTTTTTTTTTCTAATTTTTTTTTAATTTTAATTTTATCTTTATTTAATTTTATTTCTATTTATTTATTTTATTTATTTATTCATATTTTATTGATTTATTGATTTATTTACTTTTTAATCTTTTCTTATCACATCATTTAATTATTAAAAATAAAATAAATATATAAATTCAAACTTTAAATATTTTGTAATTATTTTTAACATTTAATTTATTCGATAATAATAAAAACAAATGAATATCTTTTGAATAATGCGCCAAGGCTATCTCCCTCTTTTATAAAGCGCTCAAATATTAATAGAAATCCTCCCCTTGTAAACTGTATTAAAAGGCAATATCCCGATGCTCATAGCTTTACACGCACTTATCTCTTAATGCTCATCCTCTCATTATATTTTGATGTTCGAACTTCTTAGACCATAACCCCAAGCAATAACAAGTATACGCCCTCCCGAAAGGCTCACGACGAACTTTAGTTTAATAAGCATTGACCAAACCTTAGAGTTAAAATGTAATTAGATCTTGCAGCGATCGTCAGTAGATCATTAATATGGGCTCACTACATACCTTAATTTTAATACCACGGACATCAATCGACGATACCATGGACACTTTCACATATTCATTAAAACGCCATTATGCATGAATGTCCACCATATATATATCTCGGACCTAACTATAAGGCCAGCGCCAATATAACGTTCGGGCCCACCTATTAACAATCCTCTCGCATCTGACGGCTGGAGGAGTATCGCGTTGATTGGGGCGACCCAACGAGTAGGGTGGAGTTTCGCATTTTTTTTGATGTCGAACTTTAGCATGTCAAATTCACGCGATGAGGGCGGTATTGCCCCCAATGACGTGGCACGATCTAATAGGATCGGGTTTTTTTTTCTTATGGTTTCACGTTCGGGCAAGGGCAGTGCGAAATAGGCAGGTTTGTTCCCAAAACCACTCGACTATTACCTCTGGTTCCACTTTCACCTCTTGGTTCTGTTCCTTCTACGCTCCAGGTTCCATCTTCTGCCTTCACTTACTCTTCGGTACACTTCCCTTAGCGCAGTTCTCTTCACACGTTTTCTACCCAAAATGGGTAAGCGAGCGAACTTCGTGTTGAAGTCTCGCTCCAGTGCTCCCCTATGCTGGTCCTTAACATGAATTGTATTCCATTCTAGCTTTAAAACCCTCCAACATACATTCAACGTATAGCTCAACGCTAGTTCCCATTTCCGTCTCAATTCTTTGCTCCGGCTTCAGAATTCGAGCACAACCAAGGTTCGACATGAAGGGATTTGCACTATAACAAAATTACAATACAACTACCCCTCCTTTTAAGTGGGGATTTCTTCTCGGTTCCGCCTTCAAGGCTGACCGTAAGGAAGGTCTACCATAAGTTATACAGAATCGTTCTATAATGGAATTATTCAGAAATTCAAAAGGTTGAATTGGTTTGACAGTCCTACCACAGTTTATCCAGTGCTCCAACATCCCGTAATACGGTGAGACTCAAACATGATTTCTAACCCAAATCTGCACATGAATCTTCATAAAGGTTCTTCCCGGGTACGATATATTTCGCGCATTTATCACTGATACCCAATTTAACCACATTCAGTTTACTCACAGAGAGTATGATTTCACAATGTCAGTTGAGCTTCTCAGCTCAATAAGGTGAGGCTGAGTGAAATTAAGTGTATGGTTATGAAACGAATCCCACCAAATGGCATCCTGACCATCAATAGTTCCATTATACCCTGTACACATCTGCAAAAGCAAATCTTAGCCCCAACTTAAACCCCAGGACAAACCTTCATCCAATGCAAACATACTGCCTCCATAACATTTACCCCATCTAATTTTCCAAAGATGGTCTTTCAGTCCATCTTCCAACATTAGTCCAGAATACAATTTCTCCTAAATGTACCCAACAGGGGGATCTTAGAACCATATATCATAGATTATCGAGGACCCTCTGCCAATTTGTTATTTCTCTAGCATTCATTTAAATGGGCATACATATTGAACAGATATTATAAGATTCCACACATTCTGCTAACGGAGTTCTTTTGTATCTTATTGGTATAATTTATGATCGATCTAATTCAGAAGGTTCTATCACCGAAGCCACTAAGTATAGAGTTCACTGGTATTATGTGTTACGGGATGTGGGATGTCATTATTGACCCATTAACAGCCTGAATGCATATAGGATCTGGCTAGCTATTATTATTACTATCCATTTTTTATTGAATGCAGAACAGAGAAATGAGAAATAGCGTGGGCATAAATTATTATTATTACCTGGCATCCGAAAATGATAGAGTCTCTATCCAAGTACTTAAAGTTACCAGTCAACCATTTTCCTGCTGGAACATAGAACTGAGCCGCACCTTTGTCAGAAAAGGTGTTAACATAGAAAATGGCATTCTGAAAAGCATGTGTGTTCAGAGTAACCCCATCACCCACCGCTCCAAACTCCCTTATACTCACACTGTGAGGCCTGGATAACCATGCTCTGTTCATGCTGCAAGATGTTATACTCTGTTGTATCTCCAATCTGAATCCTATTCCAATAATGTAGCACAACAGCAGCAACCGAAATCCCTGAAGAATGAATAGACGGGTCTTCAGTTTTCTACTCCAGAGAATGGAATCCGAGAGGATTCGAACAAAGATCCTTGCGATGAGGGATAGGAATTCACTTGCATTCACGAGGATTTCGGGATCTCCTTTTCTCTCAAGCACCGTAGATCGAAGCCCTGCGCGACGGTCCACAACGCCCATCTCCGCGACCTCGGACAGAGACAGACGATAGGAAAACGTTCGCGGAAATCATGCTAATAGGCTAACCAACAGATGACAAACACGTGGCAAAATTTGATTAGTGGAAAGGGCGGTACGGTATTTCTCCTATTGGCTGGAGTGAGCAGTGTTTGCTCATCCCACTCCAGCAAAGAAAACGCCTCCGACGTAAAAATATGGCAAATAAAATAAAATATGTACCATTTATAAAAGTTACTTGTTAAAAATTTGAAGGATAAAGAAAAATCATTGTATTACCATGACGAAACCTTCGTATTAACGGAAACTAAGGCAGATGGTACATAATGGACCTAAATACAGACAACCTTTCATCAGGATTGCACACACAGTTCATTGCTGGTTCTGGAAATAAAATATTGTATGACCATGACAAAACCTTCATATTAACCGAAATGAAGGAGGAAGACGGTACATAGTTAATGACCTTAATTCATAAATTACGCTGGATGGATAAACTTTGGATTGTACTGCAGGACACAGTTCATTGATAGTTATGGTAAGAAAAAAGAAGACTGTAATGGATGGAAATATGATATTTCAAACCTTTGTAATCCGGTCCATGATAGTCTCAACAGTGTTCTTGGACTCTGTGAGAATAACGATGTTGTTTGTCAAGCTTTTCCTCTTATTTGCAACCTCGGGGCTCTCTTCCATTATCTGCTCCATGGCGCCATATCTGGGACCTCCCACTTGTGCCAAAATCTCACTTGTAAATTCGGTCATCACCAATTTTTTGCACATGAATTGGAGACGCAAAGGAATCTCGTCGCCCATCCTAAGGGTGACCACCTTCCAATAAGCTATCAAGCTCATTTGCGTATCATAGGCGGCCGCCACGCGTTCAGGAGGAAAATCGAGTATGTCCGACACATCCACATCAATTCTGTCCAGTTCAACCATGGTGTAATTGAGGCGCCTGGCATTACTCAGTCTGTCAATGAACTGGCTCTTGAATGTAAGCAGCATGTCGTATTATTCTATGTATGAAGGATTGAGAGTGTTGCCCACTAGTTTCTCCATTTCGATGGTCTCCCTCACATGCTTCTCGCAATCATTCTTCTTTTTCACCACAAGATCCTGCGCAACTCTCCTCGCCTCGCGCTGTAGGGGAATGTGGAAAGAAATAATGAAGCCAAATATCAAGAGTATGAAATACAATCAAAATTTGAGTTATTTACATATCTTCTAAAAAATTTAAGAGGAGGTTAAATGTAAGAAGAACTTTAGACTAACATTAATGTCCCATAACAATGGCAATTCTTGCAAGCACAAGGTACATAGAGGAGTTCAAATTTTTTGGGCTTTTTAAAGTAGCATGAAATAAATTATTGGAAGGAGAGGAAAAGGAAATTAATTTGAGAAATTAATGAGGGGATAGGGTTCGAAGTTAAATATTAAAGATTAAGCATTTGAATGAGAGGCTTCCAAGAATCAAATAACTTGTATCCATCTTTATGATTAAAGTTATCCATATTTTGAGGCAAAAAAAAGATGAGGTGGTTGGATTTATAAGTATGTTCAAGAAAGGTTGATTTTCAAATGATATGTATTGGTTGTGTTTTTTGCCAAAAACATTAATTTACTCACCAAATTTTCTTGGTTAATTTAATGATGTTGGTTTACAACAGTGGTGATAGTTTAACAATCTCTATTTCACTATATCAAGTTTCCCTCTTCCCACATTAATAGAAACTAAATTGACAGAATGTGAAGAAAAAATATGGTCCTGTTACCCAATCTCAAGTCTTTGATGACTTCTTTATCCACCGACATTATTATTTATATCCCCCTACTTTATCCACCGCCATTGTTATTTATATCCTCTTATATTTTCTTTTTCCATTTCATTGCCTCCCTCACAAGTAAACCATTTTATATCTTTTTCCATGTCGTTGCCTCCCTCACAAATAAACCATTTTATATGAGTTTCTTCCTAGTTTGAAACCAAATAAATTTAATTTGGAAATATTTGTTTTTCATAACCAACAATGTTCAATAAATTCATTTCATCATCAAATAATAAATTTATATTTCCTTGTTTTTCAAAAAAACTAATATATAATTTTCAATAACTTTGTAATGGATTTTATCATAAAATAATATATTTATATATATTTTTAATTTAATTTAGAAATCATTATAAAATAATAAATGTATATTTTTTTAAAATTTAATTTAAAAAAATTATTGTTTTTATTAGTGGATAATGAATTTGATTTATAGTTTGATTGTATTGGGATACTTTATAGTCTTAGAGAGATGTTTTCAAGTAATATTATGTGAGAACAAAAAAAAAAATTTGATCTGTCAAAGGATGATCAATATTTTTTCCATATAGTGTGTTATTATTTAATAAAAAAAATGAATACATATGTAATTAAATATTATAATTTATACTTTAATTCTCTCCCCTTTGGTATCTTCTGATGGCTGTAATTGTGCTCTGGGCCCTATATCTTCTACATTATTAATATTGTTCCCAAGATCACTTATACAAGCAGCTGCTGCTAACATTGAAATTCCAGAAAAATATGCACTGCTAACAACTTTGCCAGGAATAGAATTTCCTTTGATGTTGCACATTCCAGGAGATTGAATTTCATTTTCAATTGTGCCTCCAGAATCTTGTTGAGGGAATTCCCCTGTAATCTAATTTCTATCCAGAATATGTTGCTCTCCATGGCCATTCGAGTTGACATGGGGTATTTTTGGAGAAGAAACTTCACAAAATATTTTAGGCTTTGCAATTTCTGGAGATGGTGATCTTGGTGGAGAGGGAGAGGAGACCAAATTAAATTTCTGTTTCTTTATAGGGACGCTTGTAACAACATCATTAAACTGTCGAGTCAACGATTTCTATCGCACCTGCTCAAGTTGACACTATCAGATACTTTATGATAAGTTTTAAGCCATTTCAAGCTACTAAAATTGAATAAAAATAAAATAAAAATAAGAACCTTTTCAGATTCATAGATTGACATATCCTCCTTCTCAGGTGTCAATACAACTTGCCCACCACTACCTTCTTTCGTATTCAAAGGAGATTGCTTCTTACCCATTGATTCATTGCTAAGAAACTACTTACGAGCTCGCTTCAAAGCTCTACCATTTGAATTCGTAGCTGTCACCGTCTTCCTGAAGCTCAAATTTGGGGCAGGGAGTTTTGAAAACTCATCTCCTGCTTGGGAGGATCCCAAAAATAAAAACCCCGAACCTGGACTGCACAGATGCTGCGGCAGATTTTTCATCTCCGTCTGTCGTTCCAAGTGCATGGAGATGATTTTCTTCACAGCCCTCGGCAGAAATTTGTCGATCCTTCTCTCTTGAATTTGCATCAATTTCTGGGCCAAAACAAGGATCCCCACTATGGACTTCTTGATCCTTTTGAGCTTTGGATGGCTTTCGAACAATACCTTCTCATTCTTCTGCGCCTCCTCGTTGCTTTCCTCGCCCACGCGGTCAATGACGCAGACATACCTGAGGCGTATGTCCACGCGTTCATAGTCACCTTCTCCAGAAGCCCATCAGGCGCGCGGTCGCATTTTGTCACAACGGCCAAAGTTCGTTCGCTAGATGACGTCTGGGACGAGTGCAAGTGGTAATCCTGTGATTTGACGTCGGCGGAACGGCCATAGCGATTATCATTTAACGTCCACGGAACAGCCATAGCGCAGAACGACCATAGCAATTATTCCACGTGTTCATTTCTTACTTGACGGAAGGGCGAAAACAAATCAGTGTGATTGGCTGTACTGAATAGTGTTTGCACAGGCAAAGCCCGCAAAGAAAACGCCTCCGGCGTAAATATATATATTAGATTTTATTAAATTAAAAAAAAAAAAAACTATTAATATTAAAATAACAAATTAAATTTAAAAAAGAAAAATATTAAATTTTAATAAATAAATGAATAAACAAATAAATTTTGAAATAAAAAATAAATTTTAAATATAAAGCAAAAAAAAAAAACATTGTTAAAATAAAAAGCTAAAAAACTTTTAAAATCAATTAAAAATGAAAAATTGAAAAAAATAAATTAAAAAAAATATATTAAATAAAAAATAAAATAAAAAACAAATTAATTTGAAAGTATTAAGTTCAATTAAAAAAAAAATCTAATTTTAAATACACAATTTTAATTGAAATATATATATATATATATATATATATATATATATAATAATTTTATGTAATTAAAAAAATAATAATAAAAAATTAAAAAATTAAAAAAAAATATTAAATTCAAATAAATAAATAAATAAATACAAAATTTATTAAATTTTAAAAAATTAAATGAAAAAACTAAACATAAAATTTAATAATAATAAAAAAATATGAAAATTTTTAAAAACAAAATCAATTAAATAAAAAAAAAATACAAAATTTAATAAAAATTATTAACAAAATTTAAAAAAAAAAAAATTAAAAACAAAAAAAATGAAAAAAATTTAAAAATAAATAAATAAATAAATAACAGAAAAAAATTAAAACAAATTAAATTTCAAATATAAAAATTAAATTAAAAATAATAATTTTAAATTTTTTGAATTAAAAAAAAAATAATTAAAAAAAAATCAATTTAAAAAAAATAAAAAATAAAGAATTTTTTGATCGTGGTGGCGTCACCAATCGGCCTCCCGCCCAGGTGGCGGCGGAGGCCGGTCGCTGGGCTGGTGGGGAGGCTGCATGCAGCCCCGCGCCCGCCCAGTGGCCGGCCTCCGCTGCCACCTGGGTGGGAGGCCGATTCCGGGAATCACCCTCCAGCGGCACGAGGCCAATTGCGCAAGGCCGATTCCCGGAATCGCCCTCCCGCCGCGGGAGGGCGATTTCTAGAATCGGCGTTGCGCCGCGGGAGGGCGATTCCCAAAATCGGCCTCGCATTGCGGGAGGGCGATTCCCGGAATCGGCCTTTCGCCACGGGAGGGCGATTCCCGGAATCGGCCTCCCGCAGCGAGAGGGCGATTCCGGGAATCGGCCTCGTGCCGCGGCGGGAGGGCGATTCTCGGAACCGGCCTCGCGCCGCGGGAGGGCGATTCCCGGAATCGGCCTCCCGCCACAGGACAGCGATTCCCAGAATCGGCCTCGTGCCGCGGTGGGAGGGTGATTCCCAGAATCGGCCTCGCGCCGCGGGAGGGTGATTCCCGGAATCGGCCTCCTGCCGCGGGAGGGCGATTTCGGGAATTGGCCTCCCACCGCCGGAGAGCGATTCCAGGAATCGCCCTCGCGCCGCGAGAGGCCGATTCCCGGAATCGGCCTCGCGCCGCGGGAGGCCGATTCCCGGAATCGGCCTCGCGCCACGGGAGGGCGATTCTCGGAATCGGCCTCCTGCTGCGGGAGGGCGATTCCCAGAATCAACCTCCCGCCCAAGTGGCGGCAGAGGCCGGCCACTGGGCGGGATTCTGGCCTTCCGCCCAGGTGGCGGCGGAGTCCGGCTGCTGGGCGGGCGGGGGGTTGCATGCAGCCTCCTCGCCCGCCAAGCGGCAGGCCTCCGCCGCCACCTAGGCGAGAGGCCGATTAGCGGCACCACCACGATCAAAAAATTCTTTTTTTTTAATTTGATTTGTTTTTTAATTTTTTTTTTAAATTCAAAATATTTAATTTTTTTTTTAATTCAAATTTTTTATTTTAAATTTAATTTGTTTTAATTTTTTTTGTTTTTTTTTTTTAAAGTTTGGTTTTTAAATTTAATATTTTGGATTAATTATTTTTTAAAATTTAAAATTTATTTATTAAATTTTGATTAAATTTAATTTTTTTTTAATCTTTTAGTTTATTTAGTTTTTCATTTTTAAATTTTATAAATTGTTTCATTTAAAAAAAGAGAGTAAATTTATGGATATTTGTTTTTTAATTATTTGCATGTGGTTTTTTCTTTTTTTTTTCTTTTTTAATGATAGTTTTTTTTTTTAAATTCTTTTATTTTAATTTTCTTTTTCAATTTTAAATTTTTTTTTTTTT
Source organism: Pinus albicaulis (assembly GCA_034641835.2). Classification (NCBI taxonomy): domain Eukaryota; kingdom Viridiplantae; phylum Streptophyta; class Pinopsida; order Pinales; family Pinaceae; genus Pinus; species Pinus albicaulis. The sequence goes on from CM076579.1 coordinate 964,481,378, forward strand.
TTGTTAATTTTAAAATTTGTATTCTTTTTCTTATCATTATTATTATTTTTAATTTAAAATTTAATTTTTTTTTTTCTTTTTTGTATTTTATTTTTTTTTATCTAAATTTTAATTTTGAAATTTAAATTATTTTTAAATTTTCTATTTTAATTTTTTTTTAATTATATGGTTTTTTTTTAATAACTTAGAAAAAAAAGTTTTTGATGTTTTTTTTTTTAAATTTTTTTGGTTAATTTTTGTTTTTTTCCTTTAAATTATGTTTTTTTTTTTTCAAATTTTGTCATTTCTTTTGATATAATTTTTGAATATTTTTGTTTTTATTTATTTATTTTTGTTTAAATTTTTTATTTTTAAGAGTTAATTTTGTTTTTTTTACATTTTTATTAGTTTTTTTATTGTTTTTTTATATATATTTCTATCTAAGTATTGTGTTTTATTACCAACATGAAAATCACCACTCTAAAAAAAAAAGGTTGATGCTGCATCAATACGTTTCAAAATTAGCATGAAAATCAACGCTCTAAAAAAAAAAAGTTGATGCTGCATCAATACGTTTCAAAATTAGCATGAAAATCACTAACATTTTAAAACAAATATTCATACTTCATAAATAAAAATATTAGAGTGTCAAAAATGTGCACAAAAAAAAAGGGGGTGATTATGCATGACCACTTTTCAAAATTGGGTGCTTTTTATGCTACCAAAAAAAAGTAGGTAATAGTGCGGTTACCTATTTCATCGGTAACAGTGTTATTTCAGGAAATCCTTCCAGGATTGTCTTGTAATTGTGTTTAGGAGCTTAGATATTCACTCCCAACATTGTATGAGCTATATTATTGCAGTTCCATGTATTGACATACTCTATCAGCAGTTATATTTAATAAAACTGCATTGTCATAGCTGTTAGCACCCGAATTGGACCCCAGGCTGAAAAGGGAAAAACAGGGTAACAACTAAACCACACTCAGCCTTGTAGCTAGCCCTACAAGGACAGGAGAGGGCTCTCTCCGTAAAGATAGATATTCAATACAGTACAAAAATGAAACTCATATTAGGCTGGGTATAATGATAGGGAAAAAAGACTTTAATAAAAATGAATGAATTTCAGGGATGTGTGGGATATAAAAGGGACAATTGAAATGGGGGATTAAATTAGGACACAGGGTATTCCATGGGGCAAAGTAGGTAGGAAACTTAGCAATTAAAGTTTAATAAAGATGGGATGGAAAGACTGGTGAGGAGTTGAAAAGGGAACAATGAATGGATCCTTTTCAAACAGAAGAACAATACAAAATATGAATGATTTCCCAAGGCAGGGAATGAAAATGGATCCTACCTTTCTATCTTGAAAACATTCGAAAGGAACTGTTTATGGATGAGAATTGAAACATAACAACTTACATATGAAACAAAGGAGAGAAAAAAATGCTAAATCTCATACCACATGGATCCCACAAATCAGAGCTGCATTTCTTATTAATCCCTGTCAAACTGTACAATGGAGCGCAAAATGTTCTTCCACACTACTCTCCTACTTCTCAATTACCAAGAGATGTTAGCACCTGAATTGGACCCCAGGCTGAAAAGGGCAAAACAGGGTAACGACTAAACCACGCTCAGCCTTGTAGCTAGCCCTACAAGGACAAGAGAGAGCTCTCTCCGTAAATATAGATATTCAATAAAGTACAAAAATGAAACTGATATTAGGCTAGGTATAATGATAGGGAAAAAAGGCTTTAATAAAAATGAATGAATTTCAGGGATGTGTGGGATATAAAAGGGACAATTGAAACGGGGGATTAAATCAGGACACAGGGCATTCCATGGGGCAAGGTAGGCAGGAAAATTAACAATTAAAGTTTAATAAAGATGGGATGGAAAGAATGGTGAGGAGCTGAAAAGGGCACAATGAATGGATCCTTTTCAAACAGAAGAACAATACAAAATATGAATGATTTCCCAAGGGAGGGCATGAAAATGGATCCTACCTTTCTATCTTGAAAACATTCAAAAGGAACTGTTTATGGATGAGAAGTGAAACCTAACAACTTACATATGAAACAAAGGAGAGAAACAAATGCTAAATCTCATACCACATGGATCCCACCAATCAGAGCTGCATCTCTTATTAATCCCTGTCAAACTGTACAATGGAGCACAAAATGTTCTTCCACACTATTCCCTACTTCTCAATTACCCCCCTTTTTTTACACTCATGATTTACAATTACAATAAATAAGATGAAATGTGGGAACATGGATCCACAGTAAAAGGGAGCTGTTCTGACAGCTCAAAAACTGAAGTACAATCATAGAAAAGAAACACAACAATCTGCCCCTGAAAATAAGGGATAGCGGTACTTTTTGACCTCTTGAAGATTTCGCTTTTATGCTGTATGAAGGAAAAATATGCAATTCGAAAGCATATTTCCTACTTTGCTGCTGTTGTAACAATATTTGTTTTAATTTAAGCTCTTCGGCTGACTGAATTTTTCCTTTGCTTTCCATTTTTTTTTTAATAAAACCGACTTTTTATAAAATACTTTGAAGCAAAACTGAAATGAAATAAAATGGAAGGGAAGGAGGCGGGATCCGCATTATAATCACAATCGGGATCGGGTGAAAGTGCGGGTGCATTTCGTAAAAAAAATTGCCGATGCAATTGGGAGGGGTCGATGAATTATGGGCCGTCGGATGGGATTGGGAGATCGATGGTTGAGGAGTGATCGGGAGTTATCAATCGGGGCAGGGCTTTGGGAAGTGTCGATGGGAATGCTCCGATCGGCTGTGAGCCATCGGATCAAATGGTAACATTGACGGTGGGGATGTTAATCGGAGATTTGGCTATCAGGGGTAGGCCATCAGGAGTGAAACAATGAAAAGCGCTGATGGTATTTTGGACCATTGGATCATTACTTAAATCAACGGCGGGGATGTATATCGGACAAGGACGATCGGAGGGGTTTTGAAACAATCGCATCAGAGTTTTGGATAAGGGTCAATTGGGGCGCGCATTTAACATTTGCGATGCGATCGGGAAAGTCGGCGGGATTTATAATATAAACTTTGTTATAAATTTTATTATAAAGTATGGTGGGGAAGTGGTTACATATTGCAATGCGGCGGAACTTTATAATAAAATATTTAAAATGTTTATTATAAAGTTTCAAAGGAGTATGGAGGGGAAGTGGTTTTATGTATAAATCGCATTTGTAGTTAAATAAATTTATAATGCGATTTTATGATCGGAGAGAGGAAAAGGGACTTTTATAAGGAAACTATTAAAACTTTAAACATAAGGTTTAAGGGAAAAATGGGAAATAGGGATTATTTGAAGATATAAGGAATTTTACTTCACCTAAGCATAAATTTCAATGCAGAAGTCAGTTTTGAGAGTGTAGTATACCGTTGGAAAGCTCTTTCCGGGCTCTTTCTGATGGATCTACTTGGAAGATGAGTTGGTGTCAAACATGCTACAGAAAACTTCTCTGAAGGCAGGGCGATGAATTTGTGGAGATGGCAGCTTCTGAATTGTGACTAATAACATATGATGATATAAAATTACATAATGAATGATAATAAAGGAAAAATATCATGTTTTCACCTCAAAACATGGTTTTGAGGTGAAAATTACATCAAGCTGAATAAAATGTCTCTTTTATCTTCCTGGTGCTGTGACTTTGAGTTTATTGACTTCCTCATGACCTTGCTGATATTTATTGACATTTGACTCATTAATTTGACCATGGTGAGACCCTAGAAACTAATGAGACCCATCCTATGACCTACTGACATGAATTTGGGGATGAAAGTGAGTAATGACTGAAGACCATAGAGAGGATAATCAACAAGTTTCACCTGAGGGAGAACTGATGAAAAATAACTACCATCAATGAATCCATGACCTAACGGAATGGTGAAATTTATTGGTATGGGACTCCTAATATGCAAATGAAAAAGAGTAGTTTTGATCACTGATGGCAGTATGAATAGACTGACACTAAAATTGGCTCCAATGGGGATGGTAGCTCCTTGGAGGTGCCAAGAACACCGTAGACCAAGTAGCCTTATCCATTGGGCATGGAGTCAAAAATACTAAAAACTGACACAAATGAAAACTGACTCTGACTTCAAAACTAAAACTGAAATAAAACCAAACCATACACATGTCATCCAAGTTTTATAGCCTTCACCTCGGGGCCCAAACTTGAATGATTGTGCATTTGAACTCTGATAAAATAAAAATAAAATAACATGGTATATACAATGATAATGAGATAGATTTTGATCCATGTCTTCAACAATGGTAATGCTTCAATAGCCTACCATTTACTGCTCCTCTAGGACAATATTGGCCATCCATTTCTGAAAGCAAGAAGGCATTATGTCCCCTGTATGCTATAATTCTATATGGTCCCTTCCAAAGGTTGTCAAACTTACCGTGCTTCCCTTTGTCTTCATTTCTTGCATCCCATTTCAACACTACATCATCCAGCTGAAACTTCTTTGCTTTATTCTTCCTGTCATAGATCTTTTTAATCTTCTCCTGCAAATGAATCACACTCTGTGACACTTATTCTCTTGTTTTCTGAAGGTGGATCATCTGGTCGATCCTTCGTTGGTTGTCATCATCTTCGCTGCCAACTTCTTGCAACAATCTCATAATTGGAACTGTAAGAGAAGTAGGAAAGATAACATCGGTACCATAAACCAGCTCAAAAGGTGACATACCTATTGATTTTTTATTTCTAACTCTGTCTTCCCACAGTGCGTTGATGAGCTTTCGGTGTCAATTTCTTTTGTTTTCCTCCAACATTTTCTTAATTATATTCATCAACGATTTGTTCGATGACTCTGCCAGGCTATTGCCTTGTGGATAATATGTTGTTGAATGGCCCAGTGTGATATTATATTTGTCACAGAAATCGACCATTTTCTTGGATCGGAATGTTGTTGCGTTATCTGTTACAATTTTACACGGGCATCCAAAACGAGATAATATATTCGATTCAAGGAATTGAATAATTACCGTGTCTGTTGCTTGCCTTGCTGGGACGGCCTCGATCCATTTCGTAAAGTAATCTATTCCTGTCAGTATCCATCGATGTTGTGCTGAGGACATGGGATGTATTTCTCCTATGAAATCGAGCCCCCACTGCTGAAAGGGTGCGTTCATTGAAACTGGTTTCAGAGGAAGCGGAAGAAATTTCTTCTTTCCTTGGAAAATTTGGCACTCATGACATTTCATCACTGTTTTATATCAATCAGAAAACAATGTGGGACAGTAATACCCAGCTCTCAATACCTTATTAGCTATAGTCTTCCAGAACAAGTGACCGCCACAATCACCTTTGTGAAAATCATGCATTACTTTCTGAGCTTCTTCTTCCACCAGACAATTGAGCAAAACACCTCCCAGATCTTTCCAATACAGAGCATTGTTTAAAATAAAATATTTTGCAGATTTAAGATTCAGAGATCTACCTTTACTCTTAGACATGCCTGTAGGAGGTGACAGATGCTAAAGGACATAAACAATATCTGAATACCAAGGAGACTGCAGAAAAATATCTGAAATTGGAACCAGCAAACCTTCCTCTTCATCTTCGGCTAATGCTGTAATGAGGTTTATATCCAAAGAACGCAGATTTGATTGGGTCATCAATTTTTCCAAGCCTTGGCCTTTAATCAACTTCGTGGGCTTGATCTCCAGATCGTACTCCAACATAGCTACTATCCATTTTCCTTTTCGACGTTCTGGATCAGTTTGCATCAACACATCCTTCACTATTGCGTTAGGGACATATGCTACAGTATGTGAATGCAGAATATAAACACTGAAATATTTCAATTCCTTGATAAGTGCCAATGCCCGTTTTTCAATAATATTATATCTTAAAACAACATCTCTAATAGTTTTACTGAAAAAGGAAATTGGCTTTTCTACTTCATCTCTCTTTTGCATTAAAACAACAGCCATAGTATGCTCAGATGCAAACGAAAAAATGATAAAATCCTGAGTATAGTCAGGACTGATCAAAACTGGGGCATTAGACAAAGAAAACTTTACCAAATTGAATGACTTGATAGCTTCTTCAGTCCACTTAATAGTGTTGTCTTTCTTCAACATATTGGTCATTTCTCTCAAATGTTCAGCCAAGTTTGGTATAAATCTATGAAAAAAATTCATCTTACCATTGAAGGCCTGAATCTCTTTCTTATTTTTTGGAAGATCTATGAGCTAAATTGCCTCCACTCTAGCTGGATCAATGCAAATACCATCCTTAGAGATGATATGCCCTAGTAATTTTCCTTCATCCATGGCAAAAAGACTCTTCTTGGGATTGAGAGAAATCCCAAACTTTCTGCAACCCTGAAAAACAACTCTCAAATGGAGAAATGCTCATCATATGATCCTGAAAACACTGTCAAATCATCCAAATAAACAACAAGAAAAACATTTTTTTCATTTGTAAAATCAATTTCTATTGCACGCTGGAAAGTAGCTCCAGCGTTCTTCAGTCCGAATGGAATTTTAGCATACTGAAAGGTTCCCTAGGGTGTTGTGAAGGTATTTTTATCTTGGTCCTTCTCATGCACCAATATCTGGTTGTACCCTGAGTAGCCATCAAGTAGTGACATCTTGGATGCTCCAACTACTCTCTACAAAATATGGTCCATTTTCGGAAGTGGATAATTATCCTTTAAGGACGCCTTATTCAAGTTCTGAAAATCTATACACAATCTTATTTCACCTGTCTTCTTACGCACCAGGACCAAATTTGAAATCCAGTCAGAAAATATAATAGGAACTATGATACCTACTTTGTACAACCTGTTTACCTCTTTTTCAATTGATGGTAGCATCTTCGGATTGATTCTTCTCAGCTTCTGTCTGAAAGGCTTCTGATCCGGCTTGATAGGAATAGTATGCTGGATTATGTTCTTATCATACACCTTCAAATCTGAATAATCCCATGCAAATACATCATAAAATTCAGAAAGCAACTTCACATACTTCTTCTTTACCTCAGGGGACAATGCCTTTGACAATTTCACGAACTTGGGCTGATCAGGTCCAAGATTCACATCTTCAACTCCTTTCTCCATGGGAACCAAGCTTGGTTTCTTTGCAACATCATCCTGGTCAAAAAGCTCCTCTAGAGGTATGAGACCTCTAGAAATGACATTATCCTTTAGCTGCAGTATATCCATCTGATTTGTTTCCATCTCCTGATCATCAACCTCATACTCACCTTCTATTGGAGTGTCTTTAAATTTTCCATCACCCTGAAAAAATGCGTCAATCTCATTGTCATCCCAAAACACTTGCCAATACCTTAAGTTGTCTGGAACAGCAGGCCTATGTTTGACATAGATCTCCAACTTATTGCTGGATTTCATTGGAATCTTCAAGTTGCTGGCAGTAGTGGCAAGGGAATCACCAATAATGTTCTGCGTCCTGGGTATTGCTGTCAAAGTGTACTCAGGGAATGTCTTCAAAATTTCCAAGACTGCATTTCTATATGCCCTCAATCTCGAATGTTTAGCTTGGTATTCTCCTTTCACCTATTTGATTATTAGCTCAGAGTCACCATACACAGAAATCCTCTTAGCATTTAACTTCTTCAAAATTTTGAGACCTGCAATCAAAGCCTCATATTCTGCTTCATTGTTAGAGCAATCAAAAGCTAACTTATAAGCACAAACTCTAACATTGGTGGGAACCTTTTCAGGCTGGAAAACAGGGCTCCTAATCCATATTCCAATACCAGCTCCATCCTTACCAACAGCTCCATCAAAATCCATACTCCACAGGCCTTCTTCTTCTTCTTGAAGATGCTGGAATTTTTTTTATTTCTCTCTTTTACCTTGGTGGATTTCTGGCTGTTCACTGTCTTTTTGCTGTTGGTAGGTAGGAGGCTTAGAAGTGCTTGCTGCTTCATCCTTTCCTTGTTTTAGGACTTCTCTGAAATTCTCTGAAATTTCAGGTATTTCATCTACTTGTACCAATTGAACATTCTCATCATTTAAACCACCATCAAAATACAAGTCAAAAGACTCTAAATCTGTGTGGATATCATTAATGGGATGATTTACTGGCTTACCTTTGTTGGTAATCATATATTTCATTTTATTTTCCCTATATAACTTCCTCAACTGGCCAAACATAGGGATAGTGGCATAAGAGAAGTCAAGTTGCATAGTTCCCTTGAGTTTTGCACCCCAATACCTAGATAGAAGCATTCCAAACCTTGGTGGGACATCAGCAACAACTACATCCATTAGGACATTCTTTACTAGGATTTGATCTAGAGACACTACCAAGTCCTTTATTAGACCAATACAATGGACCCTACTTGAGTCAAAAGAATAAAAATCATGGTATTTTCGAGTAACATCAAGGCTTAGCTTCTCCATGACATCTTTGGGCATCAAATTATGTGAGGCTCCAGAGTCCAACATAGCATTATGAAGGATAAACTCATGTACTCTAAGACTCAGGTAAAAGGGAGGGACTTAATTTTCTTCAGATTATTCTGTGGTTGGACCAAAAATAAGTTCAAGGGTTGGACCAAAAATAAGTTCAAGGTAATCATCTTCTACATTAACCATGTCAGAGACAGAATCTATTTGCAAGACTTTGGACGCCTAAGTTTTATATGCACTATTCTTCACCAACTCTGTGAGGGGCATAGACACTTTCAACTTAGAAATTTCATTTTCTAAATTAAAGGAGGGAGCTTTCTCTACCTCTTTAACAGGAGGGTGTTTCTTCTCTATTATCTCCTTTACTGTGCTCTGCTGATTCTTCTCATTTGTTGTATTAGTAGCTGCAGGTGTTTTGCTAGAGGAAGGATCAGCTGGTTCTTTTCCTTTCTTTTGTGCATCGTTCTTCATTTGGAGTTATTTTCTATTTTGAATGGGATTGATTGTAACGTATCTGTTACTTAAAGAGTATTTCCTTTGATAAGCCGACAGAGCATTCATATACCCTCTCTGGTAGTCATCAGACTCTTCTTCCAATGCTGTGTCATCGGCCAAAATGAAATTTTGGTCTTTTTGAATGTCTGGAGTCGCCACTGTGTATTCTTCGTCTAATGTGAGGAAAATTTGTGTACCATTAGCTGTGAAAAAGTGATTAGCCTCAATCACAGGATCATCGGCATCTGAGTCTGTCCCTTGCACGTAGTTATACTGCAATGGAGTTTTAATCTGCTGCTGTGGTGACACAGCTTGGTCTTGTGTTCTTTGCTCTCTTTGTTTAATTCTAACTTGGGGCTGCTACCCTCTGAAATTTAGATTTCTTATTTGAGGCTCAGGTTTATCTGTAATGGTTAACCTATCAACCATTTTTTCCACTGTTCTGATCAGAATTTCCATTTTTCTGTCTGAAGGAGAGACCTCCTCTTTCATTGTGACTCTTTTCTCAGCTCTGGCTCGTGCTCTTTTAGCCAGCAGATTAGCTTCAACGCTTACTCCTATCTTCTGCATATCTTCAAGTGAAGACGGGTCTCTTTCACGCAGCTGATATGCCATGTCGGTATCAAAACCATCTAGAAATTTCAACAATGCTAATCCCACAGGAGGTTTCAGGTTAGCTGGAATAGCATTATATACAGCATTAAATCTCAAACAATAGTCTTGCACAGTTTCACCCACATTTCTTTTAATATTCTCATATTCAGATAGAATTTGAAGTGGGTTCTTCTTTACCTCCCGCTGGTCTAAAAACTGTGTGTGCAACTCCTGCAAAGTGCGAATTGAGCCTGGTGGTAAGGCTCTAAACCACTTCCTGACTTCACCTTCGAAGCTTTGAACAAACATCCTGGTTGTTACATTCTCTGCTTCTACCTCATGTAAATAAAAAAAGTCATTCATTTTATCGACGTGCTGTTGGGCTGTAATGCTCTGAGTGGCATCATAAATAGGAATTTTTCTTTGATAGTCAGCAGGCATATCATTGAGGAGCTGGGGTAAAACCAGGGGTGCATACCTGGCAGCCATGGCTCTGGGTGGATTTACAACAGGATTTGTAGGATTTAAGGGAGGTGTTGATGGAGGGGATGATAACTGGGAATTGGATGTAGGGGATGGAGATGAATTAGGAGGAGGAAATGTAGTTGTTGATGACTCTGAAGGCTCAGGAATATTAGTTACAGTGATAGACTGAGCAGAATTCAAAATGTAATCGTCAGTGGAGGAATTTTCTCTTTGGACTTCAATATCTACAAGGAACTCAGGATCTAAAACTGTATCATCAATGTCAGTTTCAGGCTTATTCCTAAATAAATAAAGCTCAAAATTCTCATCAAAGGAAATATCTTCTACAAAAAACCAATCACTGGGCCAAGTATAGGATCTGAACACATGTCTGAGACTTAATGATCCTTCTTGTCTTCTAACAATTCTTGGGATAAGATTCAGATTTTCAAACACAGGGGGAGGATTTGGATCTGTATTAGCGCTGGTGTATCTTCTTGAAGCCAGTGTGTGTAAATATTCTACTGTACAAAATTCTGTTCAGCCTAACAGACTCTAAAAAACATTTACAAGAAAACGTTTTACTGGGGTGATCTAACCTTTATGCTCTTTTATCAGAAATATATGACTGGAATAAGTGGCTGTAATTATGTTCTTTTCCAACAGCGCGCTTAATAATGTTTCGTCGTGAGATAATATCCCGACCTTTGAACAAATCTTTGTAATTTAATGTGATATTTGGGGGAACACATTAAGAACATTGAACAAACCTTATTACTCTGGTCAAAATATAACAATGGCACAATCCTTTTAAATATTTGGAACTTATGTGCCTTTTAATCAACGTGACATATATTTGATTCAACAAGGGTCCACGCATGAATAAAATCACATTGAATAATACCAAACCGCTGGATCATACCTTGAGTTATCAATTGTTCACTTTACTGCGCGATTGTCGTCAGATCTAACTCTCCCCAGTGGAGTCGCCAGAGATGTTAGCACTCGAATTGGACCCCAGGCTGAAAATGGAAAAACAGGGTAACAACTAAACCACGCTCAACCTTGTAGCTAGCCCTATAAGGACAGGAGAGGGCTCTCTCCGTAAAGATAGATATTCAATAAAGTAAAAAAATGAAATTGATATTAGGCTAGGTATAATGATAGGGAAAAAAATATTTAATAAAAAAGAATGAATTGCAGGGATGTGTGGGATATAAAAGGGACTGTTGAAATGGGGGATTAAATCAGGACACATGGTATTACATGGGGCAAGGTAGGTAGGAAACTTAGCAATTAAAGTTTAATAAAGATGGGATGGAAAGACTGGTGAGGAGCTGAAAAGGGCACAATGAATGGATCCTTTTCAAACAGAAGAACAATACAAAATATGAATGATTTCCCAAGGCAGGGCATGAAAATGGATCCTACCTTTCTATATTGAAAACATTCAAAAGAAACTGTTTATGGATGAGAAGTGAAACATAACAACTTACATATGAAACAAAGGAGAGAAACAAATGCTAAATCGCATACCACATGGATCCCACAAATTAGAGCTGCATCTCTTATTAATCCCTGTCAAACTGTACAATGGAGCGCAAAATGTTCTTCCACACTATTCCCCTACTTCTCAATTACCAAGAGATGTTAGCACCTGAATTGGACCCCAGGCTGAAAAGGGAAAAACAGCGTAACAGCTAAACCACACTCAGCCTTGTAGCTAGCCCTACAATGACAGGAGAGGGCTCTCTCCGTAAAGATAGATATTCAATAAAGTACAAAAATGAAACTGATATTAGGCTAGGTATAATGATAGGGAAAAAAGGCTTTAATAAAAATGAATGAATTTCAGGGATGTGTGGGATATAAAAGGGACAGTTGGAATGGGGGATTAAATCAGGACATAGGGTATTCCATGGGGCAAGGTAGGCAGGAAACTTAGCAATTAAAGTTTAATAAATATGGGATGGAAAGACTGGTGAGGAGCTGAAAAGGGCACAATGAATGGATCCTTTTCAAACAGAAGAACAATACAAAATATGAATGATTTCCCAAGGCAGGGCATGAAAATGGATCCTACCTTTCTATCTTGAAAACATTCAAAAGGAACTGTTTATGGATGAGAAGTGAAACATAACAACTTACATATGAAAAAAAGGAGAGAAAGAAATGCTAAATCTGATACCACATGGACCCCACAAATCAGAGTTGCATCTCTTATTAATCCCTGTCAAACTGTACAATGGAGCACAAAATGTTCTTCCACACTATTCCCCTAATTCTCAATTACCCCCCCTTTTTTACACTCATGATTTAAAATTACAATAAATAAGTTGAAATGTGGGAACATGGATCCACAGAAAAAGGGAGTTGTTCTGACAGCTCAAAAAATGAAGTACAATCATAGAAAAGAAACACAACAATTTTCCCCTGAAAATAAGGGACAGCGGTACTTTTTGACCTCTTGGAGATTTAGCTGTTATGCTGTATGAAGGAAAAATAGACAATCTGAAAGCAGATTTCATACTTTGATGCTGTTGTAACAATCTTTGTTTTAATTTAAGATCTTCGGCCGACTGACTTTTTCCTTTGCTTTCCATTTTTTGTTTGAATAAAACCGACTTTTTATAAAATACTTTGAAACAAAACTGAAATGAAATAAAATGGAAGGGAAGGAGGTGGGACCCGCATTATAATCGCAATCGGGATCGAGCGGAAGAGCAGGTGCATTTCATAACAAAAATCGCTGATGCGATTGGGAGGGGGCAATGAATTATGGGCCGTCAGATGGGATTGGGAGATCGACGGTTGAGGAGTGGTCGAGAGTTATCAATCAGGGTAGGGCTTTGGGAAGTGCCGATGGGAATTCTCTGATTGGTTGTGAGTCGTCGGATCAAATGGTAATATCGACAATGGGGATGTTAATCGGAGATTTGGCCATTGAGGGTAGGCCATCGGGAGTGAAACAAAAAAAATAACTGATGGTATTTTGGACCGTTGGATCATTACTTAAATCAACAGCGGGGATGTATATCGGACAAGGACGATGGGAGGGGTTTTGAAACAATTGCATCGGAGTTTTGGATAAGGTTCAATCGGGGCGCGCATTTAACATTCACGATGCGATCAGGAAAGTCGACGGGATTTATAATATAAACTTTGTTATAAATTTTATTATAAAGTATGGTGGGGAAGTGGTTACGTATTGCAATGCGGCGAAACTTTATAATAAAATCTTTAAAATGTTTATTATAAAGTTTCAAAGAAGTATGGAGGGGAAGTGGTTTTATGTATAAATCACATTTGTAGTTAAATAATTTTATAATGCGATTTTATGATCGGAGATAGGAAAAGGGATTTTTATAAGGAAAATATTAAAACTTTAAACATAAGGTTTAAGGGAAAAATGGGAAATAGGGATTATTTGAAGATATAGGGAATTTTACTTCACTTGAGCATAAATTTCAATCTAGAAGTCGATTTTGAGAGTGTAGTATACCGTTGGAAAGATTTTTCCGGGATCTTTTTGATGGATCTACTTGGAAGATGAGTTGGCACTGAACATGCTACGGAAAAATTCTCTGAAGGCAGGGCGATGACTTTGTGGAGATGGCAGCTTCTGAATTGTGACTTATTACATATGATGATATAAAATTACATAATGAATGATAATAAAGGAAAAATATCATGTTTTCACCTCAAAACATAGCTTTGAGGTGAAAATTACATCAAGCAGAATAAGATGTATTTTTTATCTTCCTGGTGCTGTGGCTTTGAGTTTATTGACTTCCTCATGACCTTGCTAATATTTATTGACATTTGACTCATTAATTTGACCATGGCGATACCCTAGAAACTAATGAGACCCATCCTATGACCTACTGACATGAATTTAAGGATGAAAGTGAGTAATGACTAAAGACCATGGAGAGGAGAATCAGCAAGTTTCACCTAAGGGAGAACTGATGAAAAATCACTACCATCAATGAATCCATGACCTAGCAGAATGGTGAAATTTATTGCTATGGGACTCCTAATATGCAAATGCAAAAGAGTAGTTTTGATCACTGATGGCAGTATGACTAGACTGACACTAACAATAGCCTTGGGCATTTTCTTTGTAGTAGTATACTTCATATTTCATGTACATGCTTTCTTGAGGCTTGTGTTGCCTAAGTTGAGTGATTATTTCCTCAATTTCTTGCATACATTTTTCTGTTGTAACATTAATATGATGGCTATGTGCTCTTCTTACATTTTATGAGTTGATTTATCACTGCTACTCCATTTTTTTTTCATGTATTGTTACATCCCCATTTTGGGATATTACAACAAAGCCATGTAGGATATAGAATAAATTGTCTTTGATAATTCCTGGCCTCGGATAAAATGTTTTGTGCCATCATGGGAACCACAGATGCAGGATATTTCCAACTACAGAAATCTGTCAGTGGAAGATAACGACGAATATCCAAGGAATATCAATATCCCAGAGTCTGAGGGGGGGTGTGGAGTTGAAGGGCCCTTGTTAGGAATGATTGATGTAACTAGGCCTTTAAAACTAAATTAAGTCAACATTGTGATGGAGGAACAACACATGTTGACCAAAGTAAGAGATTATTTGGATAATGACACAGTGGGAAAGGTTGCGGAGCTGTTGAAAGAATATCAGGACCTGTTTCCCACAAAGGTTTCTGAGCTCAAAGGAATTGTTGGAGATTTGGGAGTTATGAAAATCACTTTGAAACCATATGCGCACCCCGTCAAGCAGCGATCATACCAGTTAAATAAAAAATATAAGAAGAAAGTGGAGGAATAATTGGAGGAAATAGTTATTTTAGGAATCATTGAGCCGGTGGAGTAGTCTAATTGGGTCATCTCGATGGTTTTTCAGGAAAAGAAGAATAAGGGAGAAATAAGGGTTTGTGTGGACATGCGCAAACTAAATGATGCATGCGTACATGACCACTTCCCTACTCCATTTTCGGGTGAGATACTGGACAATGTGGGAGGACAAGAGGCCTACTCTTTCATTGATGGGTTTTCTTGGTATCATCAGATAAGGATCGTGCCGGGAGATCGAAGTAAGACCAGTTATGCAACAGAATGGGGATCCTTCCAATACACAGTCATGCCTTTTGGGTTGAACAATGCACCTACTATATTCTTGCACATAATAGTATCTGTATTCAAGGAGTTCCTGCACAGGTTTCTGGAAGTGTACTTTGATGATTGGACTATGTTTTGACCACTCAAGAAGCATGTTTCCAAACTAAACATGATGCTCAACACTTGCTAGAAGCATAAGATCTCTCTTCACTTGAAGAAGTGTATCTTCTGTGCTCCTTATGGAATCTTGTTGGGGCATATTGTTTGTCAGCAAGGGCCGATGGTAGATCCGAACAAGATTGTAGTTATTATCAACTTGGAGGTTCCTACCATTGAGACACAGATGCGCCCTATTATAGGACACACATGATATTATAGAAAATTGATTTAGGGCTATGCTCTAATCATTGCACCCATGGAAAAATTTCTTAAGAAAGATGTGTCATTTTTCTGGGATGAATAATGCCAAAATAGCTTTGAGCTACTGAAGGAAGAGATGGTTATTGCATGTATCTTAATATTCATTTACTGGTCCAAGTTCTTCCATGTGCACGTTGATGCATCTAGCATTTCACTTGGAGTTATCTTGGCGTAGCCAGGAGAAGGGGATATTGATCACCTCGTTGCCTTTGCAAGTAGGAAGCTCTCCAATGATGAGTGAAACTATTCAACCATAGAGAGGAAAGTTTTGGCTATGGTCTACACTTTGCAGCAATATAGGCAATATCTTCTAGGAGGGAACTTTAAGATTGTTGGAATCATGATTTCCGTTAGACAAAAACCCGTATGCGTTAGTCTCTGCTAAAATCACCAGATTCAGGTTCCATGAGAGGCAATTAGTCCATGTCACAAAACACACGGGGAGGGTTGAACCCAATGTCCAACAATCTCCCCCCCAGTGCAAGCTGGGTGAGTTTTGAACTCGAGACCTGTCGCTCTGATACCACTTGTTGGAATCAAGATTGTCGTTAGACCAAAACCCGCAGGCGTTAGTCTCCGGTACAATCACGAGAGTTAGGATCCACGAGAGGCTATTAGTCCATGTCGCGAAACACATGAGGAGCGTTGAACCTAATGTACAACAAATTTGTTCACTGACCACTCTACTTTGAAGTACCTGGTCAACGAGCCTATGTTTGGGGGGGGGGGGATATTTTTATATGGTTGTTTCTATTTGAAGAATATGATTTTGAAATCATTTTTAAGCCTGGTAGATTGAATTCTAGACCTGATCACCTATCACGCATTGAGAATGGGGAGGAACCGACCAGTCTGGATGAGGGAATACCTGATGTGCAGCTCTTTTCTATTAAAATGGTTGATGAACAATTTGCAGATATCATTCACTTTCTTACTACTAGTAGTGCGCCTGCTGAATACTCGGTCCAAAAAAAAAAGGAATTTGTTTTGCACGCAACTGACTTTACGCTATTTTTTGGTCAACTATAAAAGTTGGGAGTGGTCGAATTTTTAAGAAGCTATGTTTTAGAAAATGAAATACAAGAAATTTTGGCTAAAGCTCATGGGGGAGTGGTAGGAGGCCACTATGTAGGGAAATCTACTGCACATAAGGTGCTGTGTGCGGGGTTATGGTGACCCACACTACAAAACGATGCACATGCATATTGTCGAGCTTGTGATTCATGCCAAAGAACATGGAAGCCCTCGCATAGAGATGAGATTCCATTACAGCTATAGATGGCCCTAAAGGCTTTTGATAAACGGGTCATAGACTTTGTTGGACCTATTAATCCTACTGGGAAAAATACTGGCACGCACTATATCATCACTGCAATAGATTAAGTAACCAGATGGGTATAAACCAAGCTAGTAAAATATTTTACTGTGGCCACTGCTATGTAGTTTATTTTTGAAAATATCTTGACTAGATTTGGGTGCCCAAAGATATTGATGAGTGACTGGGGTATGCACTTTGTTAATGAGACCATTGAAGCTTTAACAAAGGAATTCCAAATACGTCAGAAGAAGAGTACTCCCTATCACCCTCAGGAAAATGGTGCAGTGGAAGCCTTTAGAAAAATCTTGGAGAATGTGCTCACAAATATCTATAATGTAAAACATAATTATTGGGATGTGCGCATTCCTTCTTTTTTATGGGCTTATAGGACTACATGCAAGAAATTAACTGGTAAAACACCATTCAAGATGGTTTATGCCCAAGAAGCAATCATGCCAATGGAATACATCATCCCAAGCCTACGCATCACAACACTAACTAATATGGTTGAACCAAACATCCTGGAGGAACGACTCTCACAATTTTTTGCACTAGAAGAGGATTAGTTTATTACCAACTTTAATTAGCAAGTAAAAAAGGCGTGCGAAAAGGCTTGGCATAGTGGGCACATCTGATAGAAGGCATTCAAAGAAGAAGATCTGGTTTTTTTGTACAACAGTCAGTTTGCATGCCACCCAGGGAAGTTTAGAAAGCATTGGTTGGGGTCGTATATCGTGAAGGATATCACTAATGGGAGTGTGGTGTACTTGACCATGATGCGCGGTGAGAGTCTCCCCGGCTACATCAATGGAAGTCAACTAAAGCCGTATAGGGATAACTCTATGCCTACCAAATTACTATATGGCCGGAGAAATGAAATTCGCTTCTATGTACGTTGTGCAAAGGACATACACAGGAAAGTGCAACATGTTGGAAATACTGAGAGCAGGGGTGAATCAATTTTTCTTATAAATTGGAAATTTTTAAATATTTTCAGAGCATTAGTTAATATTCAATTATTCTTGATGTCTATCTAGTAACAACCGTAAAAAATAGAACATAATAGGCACATGAATTTTAGGTGGAAAACCCCCTCCAGGTCAAAAAACACCGAACGCTTTTCTAATAAATTCTTTAATCTTTAGCCCCAACTTAAATTAAAGGTAAAAATTCCTAGAATTATAAAAAAGCATTCTTCTCTATCTCCCACTGGAAGGATGCCCCAACGCACTGGTTTCTTCAGTACTCAACTGAATGGATGCCCCGAAATCCTAGACCAACCTTCCACCCTGAAGTGTTCACAGGCTCCAACC